>VDFB02318921.1:0-47741 GCA_007258455.2 Sequoia sempervirens
CTAGGGTTGATCTTTCACAACCAAACCTGGCACTCTAGAGTCTTCAAACCCTCGAGCGAGCTAAGCATTCAACTTCAGCTTCTTACCACGCAGGTAATGAGAAAGGAATTCCAAGTCAAGTGTGCCTAAATGCCAAGCCAATAGCTTCTTAAATAGATTACTCAATCACCTCCAGGAAGCTTCTAGAATATAATATTATTTTATTACTTAAGTGACTATGATTTATTATTTTATTTTGAGTCACTTAAGTCACATTTATTATTAAATTAATTAAATACCAAGTCATCCCTTTTGATATAATATTTTATTGGAATAACTTAATAAATAATTAATTTAATAACATCTCCAATTCGGGGACATGACATTATGTGTTGGGTTGCCTTGTGTGTTGTTATGAGAGTTGTTTACTACCAAATTTTAACCAATCTTCCAAAACAAGAGAGACATCATATCCATCATTGTATCAAACTTCTTCTCCATTCTTGTGCTTGGACTAACCGAACCAACTCTACCCTTGCCTCTTTCAGCCGTGTGCCTTGGAGAACTCTCCCTTTCACTTGAAGGGTTGTGATGCATCTCAATACCCCTTGGAGTTATCTCACTCTTTGAAACCTGTGAAGACTCCCAATGTACCTTGAGAACAACTGAGATTGTTTCACCTTCTGAAACCTGTGGGGGCTGCCAATGTCCTTTTCTCAATTCCCTCTAAATATAACTATGTTCCCTCTCACTTATAGAAGGTATGAAGCCAATTGTTTATGATTATCACAGGTTGGCAGGAAAGGTTTGCTTTGATACCACTATAACAACCGCCCCTGATTTGTTTTTTTGTTTTTTTGCTGAGTTTAATGTAGATTGCAGATTTGTTCTTGTTTCAAGTGTTTTCAACATAACATAACATCTATTGGGAACATTGCAAAGAAGGGAAAAGAACCATAAAATTGCACTATCTTCACATTGAACTATTACATATCTTGTTGGCAAATGATAACAAAGGAAATCACACTTGATGAAAGATGTTTCAGACCTGATATCAATGATTCTCAGACCTGATAAAAGTCATTCATGGGCAGCAAATTGCATACAACTCCTCTTAGAAGTCATCAAAAGTATAAACTATAAATTCCTAGCATTCACTATCACATTAGCCAACAATCACATCAGAAAAGACACCATGAACACGCTGTTAGCACTTCCAGCCACTGGGAAAAAGTGAACTTTCAGAATTCTGAAAATGCATATCAAACCTCTGGAAATGAGTTCGAACACCTCCAAACACACACCAAAATGAAATAATTCCTCTATCACACCAAAACCTCCGATCCCACTTCAAAATACGGAGAAAATATTCATTATTAAACCTCTAGAATGATGAAAATCAGAAACTCTGTGAATGCAAATGTGATCCTTGAAGTAGAATCACTCCTTCTGACTAGGGTGGATCTCTCACCACCGAAACCAGCAACTAAAGATGAGGGTTTTTGTCCTCAACTAATAGAAATTGGAAACCTGGAAGCAATCCAGCAACATAATGTTATGTTGCCAAAGTAGAGATAATGAAATCAGAGCCCAAGAGATGAATAAATAGAAGAGGGGAGAAAATTAGGGCTACACAAATTAGAATTCACTTTTCCCTCCAAGAATACTACACCCCCCTTAATGAGCCTTTTAATTTACTTTTAAATTCCCTTATGCCTCCCCCAAGTTTGGTATCCACTTTTGGCTATAATTTTGCTTTTAGAAACAACTTAATTCACCTTTTTACTAGGCGTGAGACAAGGGGTCCTTTTTACAAACACAAGACCCTCACTTGAGTTATAAAGTAGCTTTATAACAGAACTTAAGTGACGGAAATATAAATATTAATTTGATTACCCTTAGAACTCACCAACGCCCAAATAGGAAATATTGCACTACTAGAGAAATAGAGGCCAGGACCAGCTGCTAAAAATAACACTTACTAAAAGTGGCCACTACTATAAATATAGTAGCCCTTGCCAGAAAACACCAAAAACTGCCATAAAGCCCAACACAGGCCCTGAGTCCCCTAACCCACTCCACTTAGCCTACAGGAACCCTCGAATAGGCTAATGGAACTCCCAAACTAATCAAGTGCAAGAAGGGGACATTACGGTTTCGTCCAATCCATCGACTCAAGGGTTTTCATCCTTAAGTTTCCAAAAACCCAAGCTTTCCAAATTCCTGATAATAAAATTTTCCAAAGATATTGATGATTTTTTTTTACCACCTTTTATAGTCCATCACCTTTTTTAATATTTAAATATTGAATATTTTTCCAACATAAAGTAACTTTATTTTATATTTAACCATATTATTTAATAAAGTCACTTTAACGTTTTATTAATTAATTAAATATAAACGTCCACAAGTATGATTTTAGGACAATTTAATATTTAATTAATTGAGTTAACTCAATGGTGACTATTCGGAAATCGGGGACATTACAAAGCCCCAATTAATCAATGTTTCTTTTGGCAATAAAATTTGTTGCAAGACTGGAGACATGCTAGAAACAACAAGAAACATTTGACAATGAGTTTCCCAAGCTGGAAAAAATTTGATAAGAATTTCATTAGATGCTTCTGAAATCACAGCATTCGCTACATCTTGTTTATCCAACATCTTGAGTCCACATATGAAACACATACTCAGGAGATAGTCAATTTCCCAAACATATGACGACATCACCTCATAGCCCAGAGATATCAATAAGATTTGAAACATTTTTCAATTAATTTCCATGCCCCT
Source organism: Sequoia sempervirens (assembly GCA_007258455.2). Classification (NCBI taxonomy): domain Eukaryota; kingdom Viridiplantae; phylum Streptophyta; class Pinopsida; order Cupressales; family Cupressaceae; genus Sequoia; species Sequoia sempervirens. The sequence continues at coordinate 2,770 of VDFB02318921.1, forward strand.
TTTGTTTCCAGACTAGAAGAAACATATATCATGAATATGACTTGTCATTTTATATTTGAGAATTTAAGAATACGAATTTCATATATTCTTTGTTAGAAAGGTTGTAAATGGCATGGTGAATATCACAATAGAAAAATAAAAGCAAGTTATGCACGGCACAGACAGAAAAAGGAAATAAGCCTGGAAATACAATAAGTAATCTCTCTGTCTTTTGAAATAAATACTTACGCTGTTATTTCCATAAGTAATGATGCCATTTGAGAAGACGATCCCAAAGGAAATCTAAAAGTAGAATGTGCCTGCCCACTTGAAGTTTGAACAGGAACTGTATCAGCTATATGACTTTGAATCAATCTGAGCATTTGCTCCGATTCGTAATTCTGCCCTCTAATGATGTGCAACAAATAGCTCAATCCTGGCCATATGAACAAAACTACACAATGAAAATTGTTGGAAAGAGACATGAAACACAATAAACAAAGAGGCTCTAGTTTCCCAACCGTCATGTCTAAAAAATTTACAAGATGCTATTTTGATAAACCTGTAGGCTTCCTCGTGTTCTCAAGATACAAAATTATATTGCCTATAAAATTTCAGGCCTCAATAAAGTAAATAAATTATCCAAACTTCTTGGAATGCGTTTTGGAAACACAAATTTCTTTGATATAGACCAGTTCACTGAGAGGACAATGTTACAGACATACATGACTAGAAAATTTGCACAGATCCTTCTGATTTACAATTGGCCAAAGAAAATTTACAAGTTACAAAAATTTCCCAAGACTAATAACAGCAAAGAGAATATTATAACTACCAAAACGTTTGCGTAAGAATAGTGAACTCCCACAACACTTGAGAACACCATGAGAAAGAATTGCTTTCCGATCAGCCATAACATCTGCTTCCTCCATAGAATCTGTTGTAAAAATAAGCAAGAACTCTTTCTGCAGTTTATGTATAAGATTCCAAAACTGATTTTTAGATTCTAGATCTAACCCAACAGTTGGTTGGTCTATTAGTACAACAGCACAAGAGAATGCAAAACCATCCAAACAGAAAGCAACTTATTGTGTTAATGTGCAAAATCTACTCACTTACAAATGCAATATCTGATAACTTTTCTCCCTAATTCAACATCACAAGCATGACTATAAATAAATAAAACACAATAAGAGAATCTAATATAGTTGTCAAGTATATTACAAATTCACTACATGATCCTTGTATCGAAGTAGAAAAATTCAGATTCAATACCAACAATCATTGGGTATCCTCCGGATTTTATTAAGAGATAATCCCTTTTTAAATTTTTTAAATTATATTGCCATAAATGCACTCCATCATTTGTTTCTGACACAAAATCCCTTTAAAACGCCATAGAAATGCATGAAAAGTTAAAAAACATTTCCATGAGCTTTTCCAAGACTTATGTTTCCTGGATGGTTTTAGTCCCAGCAAGTATATTTCTGAGAAGTATAATGCTCAAAAGTTTTTGGATCTTTGCTCTTTCTTGGAAAGCAGAAAGGAGAGAAATCTAAAAGCAAAAGATTTGAATATAAAATAGATAAATCTATACAATAGTTAATATAACGTATAAATTCTAAATATAAGTAGACAACAAAAAATATTTGCTTTTCAAAATATATAATGCAAGTATACATATACATGCTATGATTTACAAGTTTGGTTTCATTGTTCAAGTTAGCTTTAACCAGGTAGAGGCTGACTGGCCTTGATAGCATATTCATTGAAGGGATAGTCAAACTGTTTGCTCTATGAAAAACATTGTGGTGTTAGATAATAGGAACTAAACATACAGCATTTATACTGCAAAATAACCAGAAAAGTTTGGTGTTGACAAACTAATAATGCTCTGGGGGATTTTCTGTAACCCAGCAATCTTGGAGTTTTAACACATCAGTCTCTTTTCATTAGTGCAATCTTACTCCTATTCTGAATGATTGGGAGGTGTAGATGATGATTATTTTAAACACACAAAACCTAATATGCTGCCGATTGTAATTTACAGATTTAGGAGCTGAAAATTCTAGGGTATTCAGAAAAATAGAGCAAAAACAGAAAACTATGAACATGTCTTCTACAATAATTTAAATTTTATAGAATAATTAACATTCAAAAAGAAACCTTCATAAACAAAGCTTCTTATTCGTCCATCAGTAATCAAATTTAGTCTCTAGGCAAGTTGTTCAGGAATCAGAACACTGTTTCTCATTAGCTGTAAAATATGTATGTGTACTGCTGCAAAGGTTTATAAGCTTATTGATGTGTGCATCATTCAATGGGCCACACATTTCAGAACAGTTTGTTTGTACACTATGAAGCGAAAACGAAAAAATCTAATTTAGATAAATTATATTTTAGGCTTAGGAATAGAAATCCCTTAAATAAATATTCTCATACCCGGGGATCACCAATTAAAGCTAGTGCCAGACTCAGCTTTCGCCTTGCAGGAGGAGTCAACTCGCGTGCCTGCTTATCCGCCTCTTCAATAAGGTTGAGCTCTCTTAATAATTCATCAATCTGCGCCTTCAATGTTTTTCTTTCTCCTCCTTGAATTCTGAGATGCCATGGTATTCCTTTAATTGTACCAAAATACTCAAGCTGTGATGAACATAAACATGATTTAGCATTGTGAAAGATTAACATGACAGGAATAAGAGTACATAGCACTTAATTCATTCACTTACGAAGAAAAGATATATAGAAAAAGGTCAAGATGCATTGCAAATAAGAATCCTGAGGTGTTGTAAATAATATGTTTAAGCCATCCAAACCAAGGAGAGCTTCACTTGAGAAACAAATAAAGTGCAACCAAACCCAAATAAAATTGGAGAGAAAAAAGAATTAAAACTGTCAAACCAGTGATAACAAAAGCAAAATTGATGAAGTTTAAATTTCATTAGTTTCATTTATAATAATATATTCATCAGTTGAAACTTAAGTGCTTAATAGATTTTAAAGAAGCATTGGAAACATATCTTCACTCAATCTTTGGAGTTCATTAATAATAAATATTCTGCAACAAAAGCATGCTCTAAAAATCACTGCAAGTTGAATCCCATTGAATGTTGAAGCATTTAACTTGAATAATGTTTTTAAAAATAATAAATATATTGGCAGTGCAAGATTTTAAAAGCTATCATAAGAACATAAATAGCCCCTTGACATATTACTGTGTTATACAAGTGTTTGCCATCTCACAGATTCATATTTACACCAACTTATAATTTTTATTTATGTTTGTGTGTATCTTTGTATTCTCACAAATTCACACTTGTATCAACTTATACTTTTTAATTATGTTTGTGTGCATGCTTAGTCTTTCATACAACTAAAGTGTCTCAAGAACCTTCCTCAAGCCAAAGAGATATTTGAGGCGTTTGCACCCTTAAATCCACAAGATAGGAGTGAAGTCTAATAGAGCACTACTTGTTGCTAGCCACTTCTTATTCCATCGAGCTAGGAGAGAAGGATATCTTCAACACACATAAGATCAAAATATAATCTTCCCATGGGAAATTATAGCACATCATCATAAAACTTCCTTTAATATAGCTCTCCCAACTTGCTTAAACCTACTTGTAGTCAACACACCTTCACAAGTATATGGATAAATACCATATTTTAACATTTACTCGATTATGGTCATCTATGTTCATAACTTAGTAAATGTAAAATGATCTTCTTTTTTAAAATAGGAGTCAAACATTAAATTAAAGGTCTAAGGTGTCAACAACTAAAGCTAGGGATAGCCCTAAAGCTTGAAAAAATGCTATGACCAAAAACAGGACAGCTGAAACTGGAAACAACAAAAACTGATGTCAACGATATTAAACGATAACAGCTAGGACTTAAACCCATATAGATCAGCTAGACACAAGTATTGCATGAGACCATACAAACAAGGTTGCCCTAATAAACAGAAACCAGAGCGCAAAAACAAAAGGGAAGATGGTATGATGTACAGAGATGTAAACACAACATGACATATAAGAGCGAGATGGTATGATATACAAAGATGATATATATGATCATCTTGACTTGTATTAATGTATTTTATAGATAAGCTCTACATATTCTAGGGTACAATATATTATCAAATGCTTTCAAATGTAAGATGTCTTATTTGAAAATGTCACTTTTTGAGGTTGTGACTATTAGAACTATAGTAAGTTCCTAGTTTAATGCTCATATTTGTAATGGCACTTGTTGTGCCTATTTTAATGCTTCAGTTTTGTTTTGTTAGCCTATAATCACGCCTCCATGATTATAGCCTTCTTGTTTACTTTCGAGTCTTTCAATTAAGTCTTTCAGTTAGGTCAAAATCACGTCCCCGTGATTATTGCAGGTCACGATTTTTTCACGGGATTTTTTGGCCGCACAATTCACCTTCATTCTGGTGCATTTTTTTCTTGTCTCTTAGGACACAATTTCGATTTCTTTTTTGGGCATGATTTTGTTCAGTATCTGAGCGCGTATTTTGTGTATTTTCTGACACGTTTTTCATGGGTCTTTGCTTCGCACAGCTCCTATATTAAAGACGCGTTTTTGTTTCTGCTTGGTCTGCGTTTTCTATCTATCTTCTACAACTTGTGGGCTCTGCGAACTTGCCCTTTGTTTTTGGTGCCATTTTTATTTGCAGCAGCTAAGGTTTCGTGGTTGCATAATGATTTTCCTATTTTCTAGTGCAACTATGTCTGCCTAGGGTTTCTGCAACTTGGCCAGGTCTTTTATCCTCTATTTTTCAATCGAAAATTTTACCCTTGAAATTTGTGCAAGTTCGCGTGATTTCATGGCAGCTTGAAAAGTTCTTTCAGCCAGTTTTGATAGAAATTCTAGGAAAAATAAAATTTGTGTATAGAGTTTTCAAAAATTTAAAGAGTTTTGGATTACCTCGTTTTTCGTGCTTTGGAAAACGAGAGGGATGGCGACTTTGTCCAATATTATGTGGAAAGTTCGCAGAGGTTCAATAGAAAGAATTACAACACGTGGAAGCAACAGATGCTTACCATCTTTGAGTACCGATGTCTGGATGCGCTTGTTCTTGGTACAGAAGTTCGTCCCACTGTTGCTGGGAAGGATCAGGACAAGTATGATGGAAGTAATCAAGAGGCAGTCATGCTTCTTAAATTATCTATCACCGATGACATGTTACCAAAAATACCTTCTGGTAAATCAGTTGCGGAGATCTAGAAGCATTTGAAAGATCTTCATGAGACCTCAAACAAGGGAAGGGCTTTCTTTCTGAAGAATATGCTCTTTTCTATTATGATGGATGACCAAGTGTCTTTGCAGGAGCACTTGATGAAAGTAAAAAATATTTGTGATCAATTGGAGGCCATTGGTCGTAAGGTAGAAGAGGAGGATATGGTGGTGATCACTTTGAAAAGTTTGCCACGTTCCTACGAGCATTTCATCGAAATGCTCAACATTACATCCACCAATGTTGACTTGAAGTTTGATGAGATGTGCAACAAGCTTTTGCAGCAGGATCGGTGGAAGAAGCAATTTGGGAGCAGCAATGACTCTCCAAGTGTTGAACAAGCATTTACTGCCAAGGATGTTGGCAAAGGCAAGTCCACTCAGCAGAAACGATGAGGAGATTCGAAGGAGGGCTCCAAGAAGTCTTTTACTTGCCATTATTGTGGGAAGATTGGTCATATACAGAGGTATTGCAGAAAGTGGTTGGTTGATGAGAAGTCCAACCAAGAAGCATCTTAGCAAAGTGCTCACGTAGCGGAGCAAACTGAGTAGAAGGAGCAGAAGGAGTCTGCACACTTTGCATTTTGATGACCACCACAATATGCGTAGACTTAGTTTTTTTTAGTTGAAAGATTGAGCATTAAGGGAGGGTATTAGAACTATAGTAAGTTCCTAGTTTAATGCTCATATCTGTAACGGCACTTGTCGTGCCTATTTTAATGCTTCAGTTTCATTTTGTTAGCCTATAATCACCCCTCTGTGATTATAGTCTTCTTGTTTACTTTCGAGTCTTTCAGTTAAGTCTTTCAGTTGAGTCTTTCAGTTAAGTCTTTCAGTTAGGTCATAATCACGTCCCCGTGATTATTGCATCTCTTTCATTGTAATCTATATATTCGTGAGCTTATGTTAATATATCTGATCTGATAAATTATACAACAGTGACACTAATATTTCAAACGAGAGTTCATAATGTAGGACTTTAGAACCATGCACGTTCACATCAAACCTTATCTTTCCCATACCACTCTAAATTGCAACTGTAATCATATAGTAAACTAATTCATAACAATACCAACCTGCTCGCGAGCAGTCAATAGGTCAGTGCAAATATTCTCCTTAGGACAGACAGACACTATCGATTTCAGCTCCACCCCTGCAAAATATGCTGCGTCCACATTAAAAATCTAAATACAAAATATGCCACGGGCATTTATTGCATAATTTTAAATTTGCTGTAGAAATATTATCAAAATTTAGCACGGCACACCAAAACTAAGTTCTAGAACATGAGAGCATATATTATTTGAAAAACTAAATCAAATATTCAATATATCAATACAAGTAAAGCGGGAACGATAAGACTGTTTGCCAAAAGAAAGAAGGTGAAACACTGATTAAGAACTAAGCCCATTGTTCAATATAAATGATGTAAGGAACTGAGTTGATTAAGTCCATAGAATAACAACAAAAATGACAGAACAAGTCTGTTATGCAAAGTACTGCAGTAGATATAAGCAACTCTAGCATTTCTTGTATATGGTTTGTAATAACCCCAGGTAATTGTGTATGCAAAAAATTTTCAAATCCACCATCCCTTGTGCACAGGCATTTCGTCAAACAGGTGTCACAATGCTGTTCTGAACTTATTTTCAGTGTGTTCTAAGGAATATGGTGATATTTATGAAATGCAGTCACAATATAATCTCCCCAAGATTTAATTACAGAATAGTAAATAGTACTAGCATTATAACAGGTGAATTTGCATTTAAATAAGAACATACAGTTGGCATAACAGTTCAGTGAAATTATCAACTTTTAATATACATCAGCTGATTTACATCAATTAATGTTGCTAACCTGGAAGTGAATAACAGAGTCTTCCTTTTATAAAATCCTTAATGCATTCCCTTGCAGCATAGACCATAGCAAAAGATACGATGCCAAAAGGAAAAGAATCGGCTGCTAGTAGGAAGACAAATTAATTAAGGCTGCCATATGAGTTCATAAGGTAAGCGCAAGTCTTCCAAAACAGGAGGCAGCAGAAAACAAGTCGCAACTCAGCCCAATCACCCACCTTGCTGACCGGTCAAGATAGCCACATCACCTTTTGGTTTATATGGCGGCTCTTTTAACACCCAAGAATCCCTTTAATAAGTTGCGATTCCATACATTAAGGCTGTGTTAGAATGAATAAGAGTTATTTGAGCCTTTCCTTAGTGAATTTGATTCTTCTTGCAACCACCAGCCTTAGTAAATTAGCCTTCCACAAATAAAGGAGTGATATGGCAAGTGTTTGCAACTGATAAAAATATTCAATATTTATCTCAGATGTTCTTTCATCTACCTGCATAACCCATCAACTCTGAAATTTGTCTCCAAAGGAGACTTCACCAATCTCTTTGTTTCCTGCTTGTAATGTCTAGTGTGAGAAACCTGAGTAATTCCTCCAATAAACCAGCTAGGGTAGATTAGTCACACTGTCACACTACCGAAACCAGTTACCCTTAGGGTTTCCATCCTAGGGTTTGAGCTCCAAAGCTTTTTCCATCCTAGGGTTTGAGCTCCAAAGCTTTCCAACATCCACACAAGAGAGTAATATTCAAGCATTATCCAAATGAGCTCACTTTTTCACTTTTATAGTCATCTCACAAAAATGACCTTTTAATTTCCCCCACTTTTAATATTTTAATTAACCCAAGAAAATAAAGTGACCTTATTATATTTCATGAATAATCACCAAGTCACTTTTTAAACTCAACTAAATTAATTAAATAATTTTATCCTTAAAATATGCTTGAAATGGATAATATTAATTAATTAATTAAAATATTTGCTTAATTTCTGACATTAGCCCACGGGAATAAAATAGGCTAATTAAGTCACTACTGCCTAGAGATTGGAAGGGGACATTACATGGTTCAAGAATTAAGTTGCAACAACAGAAGTTGCATTGAATGTATTCATAAACAAATCAATGATTACTAATATGCCTTACACTCACTTACACCTAAAGACAGACTATTTATTATATGGAAAATCATTTAAAGTAAAAGAAAGATAGCCGAACAATCAAATAGAAACCAATATTCCTAATTTGAATGATACCTATAGTGACTATGAAACATTAAGTACTGTCAATGGTTTTCTATCATGTTCATTGTAGTGAATTGTTCTGGTGTACTACCAAAGCTTTGGCATTTTTTCCTCATAAATCACCAAAACACTTCAATTTTTCCATAAAAACTCGCCTAGAGATTATAAAACTTTTTTTAATCTAAAGTTAAAATCTTTAGTTGATTTTCATTTTTGCATTTCGTGGAATGGACAGTGCAGCGATCAGAGTATTGGTGACTAGTAAATCAGTTTTTTTTCCTTTCATTTCTGCGATTTTCACTCACTTCTGTCATTCCCTTGCTTGCAAATTAATTAAGGGAATGTCCTTGTAGGCTTGAAACTTCATAGCTTAAACCATAGTTTGCAAACTGGACTCACCGCAGACTCGGCAGCCCAAAAATATGACTCGGACTCGGGACTTGGGATGGACTCGGGAAAGACTCGGCTAGGACTCGACAAAAAAAAAAAACCGTAGTTTTACCAAAAAAAAAGAACAAATTAATGCATTTAGAGAACATAAGAGCCTAATTTGATTATCAAACACTCATAATTCAAAGATTACACATGTCATATGATCATCAAACACTCAATAATTGAAATTTAATCATTCATAGTCATCAAATACTCATAGTTTCAATGTATAACAGCATCATAAGTTTATAAATGTTTACATATAATCATGTCAAAAAGAGGAAAACATTAACAACCACATGTAATCTACATCTTCCTCTTTCCCCTCCCAATGGTACTCAATTTTGAAGACCTAGAACGACAGGGTGCTCGTGCTACAGGATCCAAAGGAGGACTAGGAGATCGAGAAGGGGAAACGTGATATTCAAATGTGTCTTCGTCGTCCTCCATGGCATCCAATCTTGCTGCTTCTTTCTTCTGCTGCTCCTCTCTCTAATTCAGCAAGATCCTCATTAGTAAGGAAGACATCAGCCTCATCATTTTGTTCATCAATAGTCCATTCACCATATGGATCAATGTCATCCAAGTCGATGGACTCGTGTGAAACACCCTCCACCTTTCTAGTTCAAAGGCGAAGGTTGTACTGAACAAAAACTAAATCATTTAGGCGCTGTTGATTCAACCTGTTTCTCTTCTTTGTGTGAATGTTCTCAAATAAACTCCAATTGTGTTCACACCCAGAAACACTGCATGGCTACGACAAGACACGTATGGCTAGCTTTTGAAGATTTGGTGTGCTAGCACCATAGTTCTCCCACCATAGATCCACAAAAACATGTTTAAAAAATATAAGTATTAAGAAATAAGAATAAAGTAAAAAATCTATATGTAAGAATCAAGTTTCTAATTCATTTTTTACCTGGTTGTTGTTTTCCCTCCTTTCAATTGCTTGTTGGGATGAAAAGAGTCTCCCCTTTGCACCCTTGTAGACTTTGAATAGATAAAAGAAAAAGTAAATCAAATATAGAAAATTCATAGATAGTCAAGGCTCAACATTGCAAATTCATAAATAAGATATAACAAATCTCACCTCCAACTCATCAAGCACCTTATCTATCAGCTCACGATCAGGCACCATCCTATCAATGCATGTGACAAGACCTTCCATGACCTCCTCATCGACCTTAAATGTGTCCAAGAAGTAGAATTTCGGATTCAAGAAGTAGGCAAAGGCATGAATCGGCTGGTGGAGTTGGTTTGTCCATCTCCGATCAATGACGCGCCATATGATTTCATATTTCCTTTTGTTGCCGCCATAGTAATGTGATATAGCCTCTTTGGCCCTATCCATGGCCTCATTGATGAAATCCATTGGCATGCCATCTCCATCCACCATACGAAGAACCCTCACCAAAGGTTTTGTCACCTAAAAAAATGAAAACCTCCGTCATGAAGTCCTCCATTAAAGAGCTAGGTTCTCGTTCAACTTCTCAAGGGCTTTTATCCTTGGAATACTTGCAAAATTGGAAATCAAAAAAGCAAAAATATTTCCCATGATATGAAAACGTCCAAGTGACTTAGTTTATATAGCAATCACTCCTTATTTCTCCAAATAGGTCTGCCCAATTTGGGCACCACTTCTCCCAAATTAAGGTGGCCGACTTGAATTATGCAATAGTGTTTCTTAACACTAAACTAAATAAATAAATAAAGTAAAATAAATTTTATTTCTGGCCGACATTTCCATGTTGCCGCCAAATTTGAAATTTCAACTTAAATTCTCTTTTCTTTTGTCTGGGCCGACTTCATCTGGAGCAGCATGATTAGCAAGTATTTAAGGATGTTTGTCTTCCTCTTTTAGCATCACGAAAATTGGAGCAATTTTGTCTGGAGTCTTTGGGAGTGTAGCTTCCCAGGCTCAGGCGCTTAGGTGCATAGCTCGCTAAGCAATTTTTGTGTTAGCTTTCATTTTGACTTATTCCACATTCCACATACAACGTTTGTCATCGCAAGACAGATAGCGACGTCATCCGACAGCGATCACATTAGTATAGTCCGTCGTCCAGGAAAAGCCTCTGGCTCTGGCCGGCCCCTTCCTAGCCGAGTCATCAGCAAATTCTATCATTTGGCCAAGCCGAATTCAGACTACTAGTTATCATCACAGGCTCGCTTAAGGCTTCATCATCACAAAGGGGCGAATCTGAGCAGAGCTAAGTAGAGTAGACATACCTACAGAAGAATACGCATAGGAGCCGACATACTTACAAGAGGACCTGACTCAACAAAGACACACATCTAGCAACAACGAACATATCCAAGTAGAGCCTCCACGCACAAGAAGGCGCCTTCCAGGAAGTTATTATCGTTCATTCAAGGATATCCAACGATTATTACGTACTCAAACGGATTCAAGAATATCAAACTGAGTGACACCATCGTGAGAGGTGGAGCTCAGTGCAGATTGCCCGTTCCCAGGCTAACCTCATCTCTTGTGAATAGCGATCTGTACATGAATTTTTGAAACTCAATTGTGGATCATTTAATTAGAATTTCCATATCGTTATTATTCTATAGTTGCATATTGGTCTTCCTGGAAAAGGGTATTGGTTGTGTGTGATCGAAGTGGGATTAGGAACAAAGCATACAATCCCAGGTTGCAGACATTTTATGTCGCTATATGTGATTTTGTACATGTGAATGAGATTCATTGTTTTTTATAGTTGTTGAAGTTTTGTTCTTAATCTAAACATCACAGATCTAGACTTGTGAAGTTAACATTGTTTCAATGTTTACTCAAGACGCAATTTCCCTAGTTCTTTACAATGGTATAAGAGCCTCAAACCCTGCCAGCCTGAGGGTATTTTATGTAGTTGAGTCAAAGAGATCAGCGCACCATTGACAGAGAAAGGAAGAAAGCAGCAGGAGAATCTTCTGAAATAGGAGACAGAGGAAAGAAGATGGGAGACAAAGATGAACAATTTGAGAATTTCATTAAAAAAATGGCCTAGGTGCAGGTTGCAGATGGCCAAGCAGCAAGAACAAACGACCTAGATGTTGCAATTAATGATGTAGTCCATGAATGACAAGAACAACAATGGCAAATCAGCTTCAAACAATGGACAGGAGGGCAGTCATTCCAACAATTATGGATCTGCAAATCAAAGCAATAAGGTTATGCGCCCCACACAACCCACTTTCCTACCCAAGCATGGATCAAATCATGGAGGTGAAGAACAGAGTTTAGCAGAAGGAGATATTGACGCAAGTATGGAAGCTTATATGCGGATTGATCAGAAGATAAGGCACCAACTTCCATTCATCCAATTTCACAATATAAAGAATGGATCGAAGGGAAGCCAAGTAACTTACCACCCCAACAGGGATCTGCAGCACAGGGTGAGTAAGCTGACACTCCAACATTTGATGGCTCGAGGAAGGTGACTGCACAAGCATGGATACAGAAGTTGGATACATATTTTTCTATCAGCCCCATGATTGAAGAAGAAGCTATCAAGTTTGCCATTCTACATTTGGAGGGTTTAGCTCATGAGTGGTGGCACCATGGCATTGTGACTTGGGGATTTGAACAAGTATCTACATATGCAGATTTCACACATAAGCTAACAGAAAGACTTGATAGGAAAGATCCTGAAGCATACTTCCAGGAATTGACAAGACTCAAGCAAACGGGCACCATGGATGATTATGTTTCAAAATTTCAAAGACTTGCGGTGATGGTATCTAATGTCTTGGATAAGAGGCTCATGTTCTTCTTCATAGAAGGACTATCAAAGTCTTTTCATGGATTGGTGAGAGCTTTGGAACCAGCATCTTTGGAGGAAGCTAATCAGAGGGCCTTGAACCTTGAAAATTCCACCAAGAAAGGGAAGACCATTGCCAAGAGTACATCAGCAGAACAGCCAACGAAGCCTTTCATTAAGGCTAATCTACCGCCAAGGGGTCCTCCTCCAGGACCACATGACATGTCAAGGAACGAACTCTGTAAGAAGGGATTGTGCTACTATTGCAAAGAAAAGTGGGACAAACGTCACAAATGCCAAGGGAGGGGTCAAGTTTACTACATTGAAATGGTTTCTGATGATGAAGCGGAAATTGAAGAAGTGAGCAACAAGGAGGTCACTAATGAAGGGGAACAAGAGGTCGTAATAGAAGTAGGCCCCACGGGAGGTACTCTTGCCACATTTTCAGGGGCACCACAATACCATTCCCTCCGTGTTCAAGGAGTTCTCCAAGGGCAAAAAGTGACAGTGTTGATTGACAATGGAGCTACTCATAATTTCATCGATACGAAGACAGTCGCCAAGTTGCGATTGGGGATAGAAGATTTTGAAGGGTTTGATGTGGCAGCTACTGGAGGAAACATCCTTCCTTGCACTCAACGGATTCAACAATTGGAGCTGATTTTAGGACACAAGATGAAGGATGACTTCTATGTTGTGGATATCGGTGAAACAGACATGGTTCTAAGGGTTCAGTGGCTACACTCAATGGGAGAGTACACCACCAATTACCAAACTATGGAGCTGAAATTCAAGCATAAGGGCAAAGAGGTTGTTCTCAATGGTCTCCCTCGGAATGGTCCTATGGTGGTTTCAGCAAAAGGGATGGAACGGTCTTTTCGTAGAGATGAAGTAGCATGGGCAGCAAAGTGCTTGATCATGGACACTAGTCCACCAAAAGAAGAAAGATCTTTTCCTATTGACATTCAGGCCATTTTGAACAAAAAATGCAAGGTGTTCCACGAGATTCCATCGAGGTTGCCACCGGATAGGGGATTTCAACATGTGATAGAGCTTGAAGGAGTCAAGCCAATCATCACTACTCCATATAGACATCCGAGGGTGTACAAGGAAGAGATTGAGAAGACCATTAAGGAATTGTTGGACATGGGGCACATTCGGCCAAGCTCGAGTCCTTTTACTTCTTCGGTAGTGTTGGTCAAAAAGAAGGATTGGACACTCAGGATGTACATCGATTATAGGGCTCTCAACAAAAAGACAATCAAGAACTGCTACTCTATTCCCAGGATCGATGAATTAATAGATGAGCTACATAGAGCAGTGTACTTCTCCAAGATCGACCTGTGTTTAGAATACCATCAGATTAGGGTCAAGGACGTTGATGTGCATAAGACAGCTTTCAGGTGTCATTATGGGCATTATGAGTTCTTGTTGATGTTGTTTGGGTTAACCAATGCCCCAGCTATATTCCAGTCTTGCATGAACCAGGTATTCATTCTTCAGTTGAGAAAAATTTGTGTTGGTTTTCTTTGATGACATCTTGATCTACAGTAAGCCATGGGAAGAACATTTGAGGCATATAGAGGAGGTGCTTGACATCCTTGAGAAGAATTCATTCTATGCTAAGATGTCAAAATGTGAGTTTGGAATGACTGAGATTATGTATTTGGGCCATAAGATTAGCGCTCAAGGGGTTAGTGTTGATGAGGAGAAGATCAAGGCTATTCAGGAATGGGCTAGACCTAAGAACCTAACTCGATTGAGGGGATTTGTAGGCCTTTACAACTACTACAGAAGATTTGTAAAAGGTTTCTTCCAGCTTGTAGTGCCCTTGACCAATTTGACCAAGAAAGGAGCTTTCTCTTGGAGTCCCACAGCACAACAGGCATTTGACAAACTCAAGGAGGCAATGAGCTCATGTCCTGTTTTAGCTATTCCAGATTTCTCATCCCCTTTTATACTTGAGTGTGATGCTTCAAGGGAAGGTATTGGAGCAGTGTTGATGCAAAATAAGCACCCCATAGCATATGAGAGTAGGAAACTCACAAATGCAGAGAAGGCTTTCTCTATTTATGATAAGGAGATGTTGGCGATCATGCATGCCCTTGCTAAGTTCAGACAGTACCTGGTTTGTGGGAAATTTGTGGTGAAGACGGATCACAACAGCCTGAAGTACTTCCTTAATCAGCGGGATTTGAATAATACACAACAGAAATGGGTAAGCAAACTCCAAGCTATTATTTTGATATTGAATATGTGAAAGGCAAGAACAATGTGGTAGCTAATGCACTTTCTAGGAAGCCTTACATTTGTGCCATGTCCGATATATCTGCTGATTGGAGAGTGGGCATTATAGCTGAGTATGCTAGAGATTCATTTGCTAATTGCATCTTGGAGGGGAAAGTGTTGGATGACAAGTACAAGGTGGTTGAAGAGCTCATTCTGTACAATGATCGGGTCTATCTTGTGCCTCAGTCCAAGTTCAAGAATAGAATTATAAAAGCTTGTCATGATACGCCTCTTGCTAGACATCTTGGATTCTACAAGACATACAAGCAAGTAAGGGAGTGCTTTGCATGGAAAGGATTGAAAACTAACATATTGCAGCATGTGAGAGAATGTCCAATTTGCCAACAAAACAAAACAGAGCATGTATTACCAGTTGCGTTGTTGGAGCCCTTACCCATCCCAAATCAGAAATGGGAAAGCATATCAATGGTTTTCATCACGGGACTCCCGAAGTTGCAAGGTAAAGATTGTATTTATGTTGTGGTGGATAGGCTCACTAAATATGCTCATTTCTATGCCATTTCTTCAAAATTTAAGGCTACACAAGTTGCAGATCTGTTTTTTAGAGAAGTCTTTAGACTCCATGGGTTGCCAAGAAACATTGTGAGTGACAGGGATAGCAGATTTATCAGCTTGTTTTGGCAAGAGCTCTTCCATTTGGCCCATAGAGAGTTAACTCCTAGCACTAGCTATCACCCTCAAACGGACAAACAAACGGAGATCGTGAATAAGTGGATTGAGGGATATTTGAGGAATTATGTGACAGAGCAGGAATCAGCTTGGGTGAAATGGCTGCATATTGGGGAATTTTGCTACAACACCATGCATCACATGTCCATTGGGATGTCTCCTTTCAAAGCACTCTACAGGTATGAGGCTACTTCTTTCATGAATCTAATTCTTGCAGACAATAGAGTTCCGAGTGCTAGAGACATGGTGCAGCAAAACGTGGACATCATGAACTCCTTGAAGGAAAATCTGCAACGTCCTCAGAATCAGCAAAAACTATATGCATATCAGCGTAGGACCGAGAGGGTTTTTGAGGTGAACGACATGGTGTACTTAAGGTTGCAGCCATTTAGACAACCATCTCTCAAGGGGAACGAAGCAAAGAAGTTGAAACCAAGATTCTACGGTCCATTCAAGATCACCAGGAAGATTGGAGAGGTTGCATATGAGCTCGAGTTGCCTCCCGAGAGCAGAATTCATAACATTTTTCATGTATCATGCTTGAAGAAGGCGTTGGGGTAGTCGATCACACCATCGATGGAGTTCCCACCCCTTGATGACGAAGGCAAACTAATTCTCGAGCCTGAGACGGTGTTAGACGTGAGAGAGAAGCAATTGAGGAACAAGGTCATTCAAGAATATTTGGTGAAATGGAAAAATCTGCCTGCTGAAGATGCTACCTGGGAAGGAGTAGAGATTTTTGAGCATCCAAACCTGAGGTTGCTTGACAAGCAACAATCTGGAGGCGAGGACTATAATATCCCAAATTAAGGTGGCTAACTTGAATTGTGCAAGAGTGTTTCTTAACACTGAATTAAATAAATAAATAAAGTAAAATAAATTTTATTTTTGGACGACATTTCCATGTTGGCGCCAAATTTGAAATTTAAACTTAAATTCTCTTTTCTTTTGTCTGGGCCGACTTCATCTGGAGCGGCATGATTAGCAAGTATTTAAGGACGTTTGTCTTCCACTTTTAGCATCACAAAAATTGGAGCAATTTTGTCTGGAGTCTTTGGGAGCGTAGCTGCCTAGGCTTAGGTGCTCAGGTGCGTAGCTCGCTAAGTGATTTTCATGTTAGCTTTCATTCTAACTTATTCCACATTCCTCATACAACGTTGGTCATCGTAGGACAAAGAGCAATGTCATCCGATAGCAATCACATTAGTATAGGCTGTCGTCCAAGCAAAGCCTCTGGCTCTAGCCGACGCCTTCCTAGCCGGGTCATCAACAAATTCTATCATCTGACCAAGCCGAATTCAGACTGCTAGTTATCATCACAAGCTCGTTTAAGGCTTCATCATCACGCAAGGGCAACTCTGACCGCAGCTAAGTGGAGTCGACATACCTACAAGAGAATACCCATAGGAGCCAACAAACTTACAGGAGGACCTGTGACTCAACAAAGACACACGCACATCTAGCAGCAACGAACATATCCAACTTGAGCCTCCACGCACAAGAAGGCGCACCTTCCAGGAAGTTAGTATCGTTCATTCAAGGATACCCAGTGATCGTTGCATACTCAGACGGATTCAGGAATATCGAACTGAGTGACACCATCGTGAGAGGTGGAGCTCAGTGCAGACCGCCCGTTCCTAGGCTAACCTCATCTCTTGTGAATAGCGATTTGTACATGAATTTTTAAAGCTCAATTGTGGATCATTTAATTGGAATTTCCAGATTGTTATTATTTTGTAGTTGTATATTGGTCTTCCTGGAAAAGTGTATTGATTGTGTGTGATCGAAGTGGGATTAGGAACAGAGCATACAATCCCAGGTTGCAGACATTTTATGTTACTATATGTGATTTTGTACATGTGAATGAGATTCGCTATCTATGATAGTTGTTGAGGTTTTGTTCTTAATCTAAACATCATAGATCTGGACTTGTTGTGAAGTTAACATTGTTTCAGTGTTTACTCAAGACGCAATTTTCCCTAGTTCTTTACAAATAGCCAACTCATCCGCAATTGGTTGTTCTTCCTCATCTTCAACAACTTCTTCCTCCCCTTCCTCTCTTGGAAGGAATGTGGGATGCAATGGACGATCCGAGGTAGTGGTGCATGTTCTCCTAGCACGAGGTGTGCTTGCAATACTTCCTTCATCGGTAGGGGCTACATTAACTCTTATATTACCCATCGCTTGTGAGCTGCATCTTCTGTTGATGGGATGCCATCATTTGAGCTAAAGCATTATTGGCTAGTTGTTGTCTTGCTAACATTTCCCTTTGACCGACAGCTATATCCCTCAAAAGATCACCAACACTCCTATCATCTCTTGGTGGACTTCCACCTCTCCTTCCCTATCCATAGCAAGCTGATTTGTATCAATACTTGAAGCCCCTTCTTGATAATCTTGTTGTCTTGGTCTTCTTCAGAAGTAATACCTGTGAGAACCAAATGGCTGCATGCAATCTAACCCTCCAGGCTGGCAAGATCCGAGCTCTAATACCACTAAAATATCCCAACTGAAATATATGAATTTTTTCTGATTTTTGCAACATAGATTTATGCCCTAATTTTCTGATTTCAATTTTCTGCTCAAAACTCTAACATGCTGATGTAATTTTTTTTATTCTAAACATGCATTACAAGCAACATATAATCTTCCCAATGACATCAAATAACATAGTAGATTTGTCTAACCATAAATAAGAATGTAACCAACACTACGAATCACCAAAATATTCATCCAAATATGCCAAATTTTGATTATCCAAATGTTCAGTTTGCTGCTACAAATTCAGACCTAATTATGGATGCAATATCACTATGAAATGGGCTTCAAACATGCCCAGCAATGTACAGTAGCTTGCTGATATGAAGAAACCCCAAAACATGCTATGAAATGATGATCTACCCTAACCCTAGCTGGGCGAACAGCTCCAGCTCACACACATGCAAGATAAATGCAAATACATGATAGAATTTGATACACAGTTTTTCAGACTCATTTGATACATTTTGTAATTGAATTTTGCAAAAAAAAGTGTTTTTATAAGAAATTTTAGTACTTTTTAAGTAGTTGAGTTTTTGCCAAGTCAAAAATTTTGGGCTTGTCGAGTACTCTCTGAGTTTGAGTCTGCGATCTATGACTAGTGGTACTACCACTCAGTGTTACAATGTTAGCTCATTCAAATCTCCCATTATCAAAATATGCATTTGTTGTTACAAATTAATGATATGAAATGAAACTAATTGGAATCACCCCAAATGTTGCTAAATGATGAAGAAAGTTACGCAAATTGAAGCAACAAAATAATACCTCATAAAGAGCTGAAGATGGATGTTGAGATAGAACTATTATTCATTGGAAACAATGCTGCTACAGATCTGTTGTTGCAACCAGCAAACCATAGGTAGTGTTGATTCGTTGAACATCATCTAGGCTCCTTCTTCTAAGACTTTGACTCCCCCAAATTGAAGTTACGCAACTCCAATACACTTAGTAATCATTAACAGCAATAAACAGAGCAAGGAAAAAGCAAAGTGTAGATCTGATGGGCCAAATCAGTCATGTCCAGAACTGTACAACCCTTTGGAAACACTCCAAAATGCATTGGACAATGCCAAACAGCTAACCAAGGTCACTAAACATCATTTCGCCCTTCTCCAGTAATATGAAATCCCACTAAGAGCAATGAATAGTGAGAAGAGGTTCACGCCCAGCCCCTATGCAATGGTATGACTAGGTACAGTTGTATAGCCTGCCTTGGGATTTGTGTCAGCATTCAAACTCGTGCAAAAGACCTTAAAAGGAGTCACCCAACACTAGCGAATATCTTGCAATAAATCTCAAACCTCAAACTCTCTAGCACATCCTCCAATGTTCACTTGATTGGTATGGCTAGCAAGGGGAAAAAGGTATGGCCAGCAACCAAAAACCTTCAAGAAATCCACACTTAACAATTTGCAACTGAAAGGAAGTCTCAACAAAGCATTTTGCAACACTAGAACACATCAAATAATCCATATTGGAAAGCCAAAACTGAAAACTTCCATCAGCACCAATGATGACTTCTGGCTCAAATCACACGAGTCTAGCTAGGGAATATCTTACAATTCCAAAACTAGAAATCTATGAGGGATTTCATCCTCAAAGATTGTGGAGAACCAGAGCTATTCCGGCAGCATAACATTATCATTCTTCAAAATGAGCAACAATGAGCCCCAACGCCTCCTTATATAGAATTTGGGAGGAAAATACTTCAATTTAAAATAATTAAATAACTCACTTTTCCACCAAATTCCCTTTTTGAAAATAATAAACCCTTTTTCATGTGCAAAGACCCCTTATTCCTCCTAGGCGTCCAAATAGGGAATTAAAATACTTTTTCAAAAAGATATTTCACTTAAGTTATCAAAAATAATAATAAAATATTATTAACCTAAGTGAATAATTAAAATATTCCACCCCAAGTTGCAGAAAATCCCAGAACACATAAGAATACAAATTTGGCCACGCCAATATGATACTAAGGTAATACGAGAATTATAGGAGTCAATTTGGTGACTTACTATAAATAGACGTGCTCTCCAAGAAGTTTGGAGAACACCCCAAAAGTCAGAAAATACTTCAAAGAGTGTCATTTAGATCAATATTGCCCATATAGCTCATTGCCATGAACAAAAACCTTGTAACTTTGCGACTATGTCCTCCAAGAACTTTGGATTCCCCATACCTTACAATTAGCCCACGAGAACTTAGGGAAGTAGGTTAACTGTCTTCAAACTAACTAGGCTTGAGAAGGGGACATTACAGTAGGTAGAATCTAATTCATGTCGTTTGAACATGGGTAAGATGTAGAAATGAGCCTTGATCGGCTTTTAGTTTCAAATATATAAGTTATCCATTGTTGTTCTTTTTGGCACATCAACCATCTATTGTTATTCTACAAAGTTAAAGCAAAGGAGAGCAACTTACCATATACTTTTGGTCTATAAGAGACACATAAATTATTATTTTTCTCATAACTTGTTTTGGTGTAGAAACTTGGAACCAAACTACTTTCTAATTCCCTCCAACTTGAGAGGACATTCAAGTGTTTTTAGCACATCCTTAGATGTTTCCAAAAACAAAAACTTCATTGAAAGTTTTTGTTACTTAGGAGAGAAAGGAGGGTGAGGGATGGTGGGAAGGTAGGAGGGAGAGAGGATACTTCCACAAACAACCAAAAATCAACCAATCAGAATCTGGATGCAATTTTCCAATAGAGTTCCTAAAACATTAAAGAAACATAGAAGGATATGGAGGAGATGTAAATGAACATATTAAAATAATAGCTTAATCAGATCAAAAGCATTAAACATTAGACAAAGAGGATGCCCAACCTTATCACTCACTTGAAGAGAAGTGACAGCAAATATAATTGATATATGCTTAAGTCAACAAACTATGAAGAGATAAAAGGCAATTATATTAAGTAGTATTAATTACCAGTGAAATTATATCAATGTCCATGAAAGAAATGAAATGAAGCATTATGTTCGTAGGTCTTGGGATAAACTACAAATTGCCTGATTGGGAGGCATTTGATAGTGAAAAATTATCCTAGACAGCCAAACACAAATGCTACCAATTAAGATGAAACATTGGCAATGACAAACTGCAATAACTTAATTGATATACTGCAATTAACATGTAGCTGGATAGAAATTTCGTAGTTACAAAATGTCAAAATATGGTCAAGTAGTTTACCTATAAGATGCATAAAACCTCACAAACCATAAATATCAACAAGAAAACATGATAGGCATACCTAGAAGTGCATTAAACATAATCATACATCTAGAGAATATATATTGTAATACAATCTAAAACGGGAAGGAGGAAATGCAACAACAATCACAAGCGATCTGTGTAGAAAAATTATTATAAATGCAATTGAATGTCTAGCAATACCTGATGTTGATAGTGGGAATCCATAAATGTATGCCTCTCCAGACGTGCAAGATGAAAGCCGAGAAAGCATATAAAGAATGTCAGACTTTCCAGACCCACCATGGCCCTGATAACAATGTGGAAGATAGTATGAAACCCACCAAAATTAGTTTTCAAAGAAGGGAAATGAAAAACTCAATCTGCAAAGCATAATTACTCTGTAATACATGAAATGATATTGAAGTGAAAAATAACTGTCAGCTCTTATGCTGAAGAAACAATTCCAAATAGCAACTAATACATTTCATCAATTGTTAATTAGACACGTGATAAAGCAGCTCTATTATTGTCAAGAAAGAACATCTCACAAAAGACAATAGGAATATTAATTTTTGCTGAAAAGAGAGAATGGAAATTAGAAATCATGCTGTTATAACAGATCTAAGATGACGAGTATGGAATCTTTTAACATCCTATTGGAGAATAGTGTAGGGAAACACAATAGCTATCAGATGCAAGTTATCTTATTCAAATTGTGAACAAGGAATGAATCCAAATTCTTTTGCAAAGACCATACTCTGGTATTGCACTAGGCAAAATGGTTATTTATTCATGCTTGGGCGTCACTTCTCCATTATTTCTTGCAGGTTGAAACTAAAATCAGCTATTTTCTCTCCAACCCATTTTGAAGAAGCAAACAAAGGCCATTTTCAGTGTTCTTCGCAGTTCTAGGTTCAGATTGCACAGAGGATTTTTTTTTTCCCATGCTTCATCTTTCCAGTACATTCTTGCCAGGATTTCATCAAATTGGGTTTATATAGAAGCATTTTTGTTGAGGATTGAAAGAGGCAGTTTATAACTTCTATCTTCTCACCCTCACATTTCTTCTATCCTTGTCATAGATTTTCTCGCATGTCCAAGTAAACGACATTTTTTCACAAATTTGGCTTTTGGGGTATGTTCAGCACAACATTGGCAACAAAACCCATGTGCCAGAATTTTCCACGAAAATTGCCCCGCTGCCCCCTATTTTTAAGGTTTTTGAAAAAAGTCATCATTTCAAAAAACAAAGAAACTGGGTTTGTTTAGCTCTCAAGCGTCAAGAAGTCATTGCATGTCAAGGGAAAAATCACTTTTTTGAATTTCTGACGTTTTGGGTTTGTTTAAAGAGATACTTTTTTGTAAAAATTGCCCCTCAACAGGGTATTTTTAGTCTCACCAGAAGCTATTTTTAGCCTCACCAGAAAATTTGTCAGAACATATCCGTGTTTACAGTCAACAATCTAGTTTTTCAATATGCAATTCACTCAAACTGAATTCAAGACCAAATCGGTCTTGATTCACGATTTCATCAAAACAATTGATACTGATTTACATCAAGTGCATCCGGAGGTTGACTTGAACACTTCAGAAGGCATAGACCAAACCACACTTCAGAACATTGAGCAATCTGGGTTGCTTGAAGCGGCCTCATTTCCCATCGCAGCATAGAGTGTAGAGTTTGTAATTGCTTGTGCAAAGCATTACAACCCTACTGCACGAGAAATTCAATCAGTGGAAGTGCGAGTGGTATGCAGTCTCAAGCCCAAAGACATCAAGAAGTGCTTCGGTATTCCTCCAAATACAAATAATTTGGTCATATCCATGGAGGATATGTGAGAAGGTGTTGAATTATGAAAGGGAAAAATGTCAGAGAAGAATGGCAGAAAGATGGCTCAAACAAAAAAGAAGTAATTTGCCAAAGAATGTGGGTCATGGAGAGTTCAGAGACGAATACGCAGTTATGATCACCCTACTCAACCGTGTCACTAGTCAAGTAGATGCCAACAAGTTTCAGCCATGGATGTATTACATCATGGCTCAACTTGTCAATTGTAAGGAACACTATGATTGGGCTTCTTTCATCAGCGACGTTCTCCACAAACAGATGACCAGTTTCTTGGTTGCTCACGAATTCCACAAGTATTCATACCTCATGTATCTGATAGCCTTCGAAAGCCAGTTCAGAGGGTTGAATACTGTGGGGGCTTTAGGTGTACAGAAGGTTCATAAATATTACTTGCAGCTTGAATTCACACAATTAGAGCGACACTTCAAGCAAGTGAATGAATCGTTTTTAATGTACACAGTGAGGAATCTAGATCATGAGTTACATGTGCATATTTCAATAGAAGCCAAATTGGCGATGGTAGATTGGGCCGATTGGTTCATCCAGTTCCCTACTTTTACCTACATCTGCGTGTATGGATACTCAGGTCATCTAGCCATGTTACCCCGTTATCCATCGGATAAGGTGTTGTTCATGGAATTTCTACGGCAGTTGCACGAAGTCCACTCCTATCTGCGCAACAAACGCAAGACAGCTACCACTTTTCCATTTCAAACGGGGATTTATAGGTGCAAGTCAGCAGCTAATGCCAAGGCTATGAGCCATGAGATGACGAGACTTAACCTTAAGTATCTCATCAAAAGACGCTCATATGACCCTTGGGGTCACTTTTCAACACACCTTGGTGACCTTTCTTCACACAAACCTTCTATGGAAGATTATTGGTTCAACTGTGAGGAGGAATTCGAGGTGCGAAGGCGCAACTACAGCAGGTTCCCCCTTTCACAAATTGCTGATTTCATGTCAAAGGATGTGAAAGGGTTATCAAATGGTGATGGGGATGTCGCACTTCCTCAATTCTTCAAAGATCAAGTTGACACGTACCCGCTTCCAGCCGTTGATTGGTACGCCAAAGACAGCACCTTTGTTAAGGAAAGAACAAGCAAAGTTGTCAGAAATAGCATACTTTACTTGGATAGCAAGAGGACAAAGAAGGTAGCCATACCAAACACAAAGCCACCATCGGTTATTACTTCACTACCTTCCACATCAAGATCAAACACAGACAAAAGACATGGAGTAACCCTCCTAAAGGAAGCAGAACGTCAGGGCTTACAAAGGGAAAGACACCAATTGTTGATATAAACCAGCAAGAACATGTGGAGATAGCCATAGATACAGATGAGAACATGCCAAAAACAGAAGCAGATCCTCACATTCCATTGCCACCACAGCAATCTTCGGTTCGCATCGACTTGGAGCCAGACTCACCACCACGTAGCAAATGCTTCAACGCATTCTCACTCATCAGGAATTCTTAGGACTAGCACCAATCCTTCCAACGAGATTAGTTGAGATTCGTCTTGGCTTGAGAATCTCCTAGGTAGGAAAAGGAGGCAGCCATCTTATCAACTGGACTTTACGGAATTTGATCATATCTACCAAGACACACCAAATAAAAAGTGCAAGAAGCAAGTTCATGTGGAAAGGAACACTGACAAAGAGATTGTAATTGAGACCGCCACACCACTAGAGGACAAAAACTTGGATGAGGTAGAGGTTGATGACTTCACCTTGATAAAGGTCAACCTTGGTAAAAGCACACGTTAGGCTAATGTGGATATCCTCGAAGTTGCAGCGGTAAGCGTAAAGGAGAGTGTGATAAAAGATGGTGAAGATAAAGCAGCCCTCAAGGCTGAAAATCAGCAGCTTCGCCAATATATCTCCAACCTTATGCACAACACTGAAAATGTCACCGCCTTGCTCCCGCAAATGTTAGAGTTACCAGCAGAACAAAATCAACTAAGTCAACTGGTTGTATATGGGAAGCGCCTGAAAGACTGGGAAGAAGAGTTCGTCACAAGGGGCGGCTTCATACTTTCAAAGTTGTACCAGTTGAGGTACAATGCTCACGACCTTCACCAAGAGATTTAGGAGTCGGAGCAGGACCTAGTGGTTGACAAACCACAGAATGAGATCATGATCTCTCACTTGAGGATGGCATTCGATTCGGTCACTACAGAAGAGGATAAGGAAGCACTTATTACTTGGAGAGAACAACAAATCTTCAAAGTAAAAACACATGAAACAATTTCTGCAGAATTGATCGAGAGCAGAGAAAAGGTGGCAAGTGCACTCAAGTTCGTACAAACTTTTGTGTCGCAAGTCACTTGCCAGTATCAACGTGAGGATGGTGAATACATCAATCTTGCCGACATGCAGTCGGAGTTTCAGAAACTCATTCGTAGTATTTTCAATAGTCATACAATTAGCTGTAAGTTGAGTCAACTTGCAGTCGTGTCAGCACAATTTGATGAAGCAGCCAAGAGTGGAAGAGAATTGCAAAGTTAGATCACAGATGATGAAGAGATGCTGCGAAGACATCAAGTACTTCAGAGGAGTATCAGTGCTCCGAATGGTGAGGCAATTAACAACTTATTGGAGTTAATTAGTCGTGATCACAGCCAGCAAACTACTAAGTCAGAATGTCCCACCTTTTCGAGATAGACATTAGACACAGCAATTAACTTGATGCCTCTTTCCAAGTTAACTCGCCGTCCCACCTTTTGTGCATGTCTATTTTGGAGAAACCTATGTACATATGGAGTTCTAGTTTAGTTTAGAATCAGTTAACTAAAGTAGTTTTTCCAGTTAACAATTAAGTTACCTACATTTAGACGTAGGAATAAATCTTGCATGTTGGCAAGACTGAATGTTAACTTAAAGAGATTTTATGGTTCCCTACTCCTTTGAGCTTCTATAAATAAGAGCACCTTGCTCATTGTATTTTAACTTTTGCTTGTGCTAACAAATTACTGCGCCACTTTTGCCTGCAATATTGCTATTCAGTGTTGGTTCACATTGTGTAAGAACAAGATTGTATGATTACTTGTGGCTGCAAATCATTGTTCGGTTTATTCTTTAATGTCATGTTATAAAGCCGGTTTGATCGTCTATTGTGTGTTTGTTTCATCATACAATTTGCTGTCCCAAATGTACTATTGTTGTTTAAGAAAGCTTTGAGGAAATAAATCTCACGCCTTTGTACTTTGATCTAATGTCTCATCTCTTTCAATAATTGGCTTCCATAATCTTTATTTCAGCTTACAACCAAAAGTACAATGAGTCTTCGGGTGAATGTTGGATGCAAGTTTATTTGAGCTTTTGTGTCAGAAAATCATACTTGTTTACTTTTAGTTTCTCTTGCTCTGAATTTACTTGAGAAATTAGAACCGTTTTAGTGTACGCTTAGTTGTAGTTGGATTTACGAAACTAGAGAAAATCTCAACTACGACACAGAGAGTTTTATAAACCTTATGCTCTTAAGCTAAGAACAAAAAGATCGGCCATTAGTTTAGTTGTTTCTTTTAAAAGCATAATCAACAGAGGGAGCTTCCCCTCCAAATTCGAAGAGTAGTTTATCTATGCATAGCTGTCCGTTTCCAATACACACTCCAGAGCTGCAAATTGAAATGCCAACAAGGCTATTGGTCGAAAAATGGAGGAAGAAGATATGGTAGACATCACTCTAAAAAGTCTACCAAAAGCTTATGAGCAATTTATTGAGACACTCAACATTACCTCAACTAATGCTAATTTGAAGTTTTCAAATCTTTGCACTATACTTCTGCAACAAGATCATTGGAAATAGCAATTCAATGGCGGTGCTAATTCGTCCTCCACAGAGCAGGCATTTCCTGCCAAGACCATTCAGAAGTAAAAAGGAAAAAATCAGCCTTCTCAACAGACCAGTCAAGCGCAATCTCAAGATTCTTCCAAGAAGAAGAATATTCAGTGTAACTATTGTCACAAGTTTGGTCACATGAAGAAAGATTGCCAGAAATGCTTGGCTTCTAAACAGAACAAGCAAGGAGAGTCTAAGCCTAAAGCCAATGATGCAGAGCACACTGAGCAGAAGGAGTCTGCATTCTATGCTTTTATGGCCAAGACTCTAGCAAATCCTATTAAATCTTTTGCCTAGTATATTGATTTAGGTGCCTCTCGACATTTCACCCATCGTCGGGATTGGTTCATTGAGTACACGCCATTTAGAGATTTCGTTATCTTTGGAGGAGGCGAGGAGTATACTGTTGTCGTAAAAGGGTAATGTGCAAATTCATTCTGGAGGGAGAAAAATATTTTTTCTCGATGTCTACTTCGTACCTGACATGGAACTGAACTTACGTTCAATTAGTCAGATCATGACTAACTCTCCTCAGCTTGATATTGTTTTCAGCATGCACACATGCAGCATTGTTGCTAGAGAGACTCGCACTACAGTTGTTCAAGGACTTAGGGATCATGGTCTATATAGATTTGTTGATTCTGGTGATTCTCAAGAGCATGCTATGGCAGCCAAGAGTACTTCAATCAGCAGCCTTTGGCATCAGCGTTATGGAC
The DNA here is from genome assembly GCA_007258455.2 of Sequoia sempervirens. Classification (NCBI taxonomy): domain Eukaryota; kingdom Viridiplantae; phylum Streptophyta; class Pinopsida; order Cupressales; family Cupressaceae; genus Sequoia; species Sequoia sempervirens. The sequence continues at coordinate 30,409 of VDFB02318921.1, forward strand.
ACCTAAACATGCAATATCTCTCTCAGTTATCTCGAGATGATCTAGTTGGTGGCCTGCCTGCAATTCAGACTCAGAATCATGGAGAATGCGAAGCTTGTCAGGCTGGAAAGCAGCATCAGACTCCAGCCCAATGAATACTCCTCCAGTTACTGGTTGCAGGTATTTTTTATTATTTGTTGATGATTTCAGCAGAAAAATGTGGGTGTATTTTTTGAAAAACAAATCAGATGTGTTTGGTATATTTCAGCAATTTAAGGCCTTAGTTGAAAAAGAGTTTGGTTCTCCATTAGTTACTCTTAGGTTTGATAATGGGGGGGAGTTTTGTTCTTCTGACTTCTCCAGTTTTTGTGTTGCACGTCATTAAGCACCAACTTACCACACCATACACCCCTCAGTAGAATGGTGTCATTGAACGTAGGAATCGCACCATTACTGAAATTGCTCATTCTATGCTGAAACATAGAAATGTTCTTAGAAAATACTAGGCTGAAGCGGTTTATACTGCAGTCTATCTTCTAAACCAGTCTCCTACTCATGCGATTAAGAAGATGACTCCAAAATAAGCCTGGTCTGCATGCAAGCCTAAAATCAGTCACCTGAAATTTTTTGGCTCTACTGCTCATGTGTGGATTTCAAATGCCAAGTGCACTAAGTTGGATTTCAAAAGCCAAAAACTCATGTTCATTGGTTATAGTGAGAATCATAAGGCATATAGGTTGATTGATGTAGATACAGATCATCTCATCTTCAGTCGTGATGTTGTGGTTGATGAAAATAGTGGTCCCTTCTATCACTCTTCTCCTTCTGTGAATCCTAAGATCAGTCTATGCAACCTTCTGATTTGGGTGTTTGTCTTCCCCTAGCTCCACCTAATGGGAGGGATTCTGCAGTTATGTAGGCACCTCAGCAGAATATTCCACCACCCACCCCTCCTAAGGACAATCTGGATCCTCTTCCAACTGATTATGTTCCAACCAAACCTGGTGATGTTGCTCCTCCTGTTTCAGATATTGGTACTTCTACTCTCCAGCCTAAATGGTATACTAAAACCATAAGTGATCTTCATGATGATGAATTACTTGAGGGTAGAACTGCTTGGAAAAAGAGGAAGCAACAGAATATTGTTAATTTTGCTCTCATGGCCAATCTACATAGCATATCTGAGCCTCAATCATATTCAAAGGCTAAAGGCATACCTAAGTGGAAACCGGCTATGAAAGTTGAATATAATAGCCTTCTAAAGAACAACACTTGGGTCCTTTCTAATCTTCCACCAGGGAAGAAGCCCATTGGCTGCAAATGGGTGTATAAAGTTAAGTACAAGGCTGACGGAACCCTTGATAAGTACAAGGCTCGATTAGTAGCCAAAGGGTTCTCACAGACAAAGGGCATTGACTATGACGAGACTTTTGCTCCTATAGCCAAAATGAGTACTATTCAGCATGTCCTCGCTACAAATGCCCAGTTTAGTTGGAAAGTCCATCAAATGGATGTCAAGAGTGTGTTTCGCAATGGTGATCTATAGTAAGAAGTCTATATGACACAGCCTCCTGGTCTCAAGGTTCCTGGTAAAGAACACCGAATTTGCAGATGAAATATTCCGAGCCAAAAAAAAAATTTCTTTTTCAATTATCAGATTACAACATTACAATCAATGTACCCGTTAAGGTTAGAAGGTAAACCAAAACGTACGGAAGCAACTCTAACCAAGAATGGCGCCGATGATGGCGAGCATATGGTCAGAGGATCTTCTACCCTGAATGTTGAATGGGAACTCAACGCCAAGTATGTGCTACCCAATCCAGTATGGAGTGAGGGGCGACCATATGACGGAGTGTTACAGAATACTATGCTTAAAGAAATACTGGAAACTGAAATACTCAACACCCAGAATGTGCTTGCTAACCCAGAATGGGAAAGTAGCGACCATAGGGCGGAGGTAGACTAATTACAATATCAAATGCTGAAAGTACAAAGCATTACAATCCGATAAAGTAAGAATCTAATGGCTGTCAGTACTACTGCCAGCTTACAAATCAAGAGATGAAATCTTGCTAACAATATAAATCAGCAGATAATAGAGTTGTACAATATTCATGAATTTAATTGCTGAGAAATAAAGATCAACGGAAATGGCAATAACTAGATCCAACCTTGTTCTCCAGACTTGGGCAATCTTCACTGAAGTCTCCACAATGCTTTGAGAACTCTCAACACCTATCCACGAATGAAGTTGCAGATTTCTACGAGCTGTTATAACTGACCTGCACTTTTCATCACATAACCAGCTGCATACAGATTTCGTGAAAAGCTCATAACTCCTTCCCTAATTACTCAAATGGCGTGGTATTCGATGCGAAACAATGCTATCATGAGGGTGCTCAAACTACCAACAAGAAACAAACTTAAAATGCAATCTTTATTTAATGCACAGAATACAAGACAGCTGAAAGGTACGGCCCAGCTGACAGGGGCGATTTCTTATTTAAAAATCAGGATTCTCTCTAAAAAATCCACAAGTTTGCACACAAGGGCGCCTAGCCTAAATGGATAGATTTATGCAATACCCATAACACAATTTTTTGTCTTTTTTGATTTACAAATAAAAGTACGGATCTGCTGTAGCAAACATGCAAAACCAGAAACATCTAATATGCCAAAAACTGAACCTAATTAGACAAATGCAGATTACAATGCACGAATTCCAATGCACTCAAAAACTAGACTAAAATCACCACTAGTTGTTGTCTTACAAACAAGAAGCGATGCCCGAGCTAGGAGGCCTTCATTCCTCGAAGCAAAACCAGAGCCAATTCGGCAACATAATAGTACTGTAGTCCAAAGATGAGAAATGATGCTCAAAGACTTCCTTATATAACTTCTTGTTGACTTCACGAACCCTAAAATCCACTTCAATGTCAAACCCTAATCCTTTCTTCAAGATGGCGTCCTTTTCCTTTCAAGCTTAATATTGATATTTTAATTAACTTCAATACCTTGATAAATGCACCCACATTAAGCTTGCTTTGACTTTGGAAATTTCAATAAATTTAATATATCCTCAATGATGGCGCCACCCTTCAAGTCCACCTTTTAAAATAACATTAAGTTATTTGACTAGGCCAAGGTGATAAAATAACATTTAAAATATAATGTTATTTTTAAGTGAAATGAGCTCATCTCTCCAAAACTGCATTCTGAAGTCCGAAACTGAATACGCCACTTGAGTCAACTGAAGGGAAAAGTCAACTGCCTAAGACCAACCTGTTTACTGCCAAAAATAGAATTTACTAAAAATAGTAAATTCTAGAAAATGCTCTGAATGCCGAAATGAACATACCACTGCGAAGCTCTCTGAAAACCCAGAAAGAATCCGCCATTGAATCCACCGACTCCGAGCAAAGACATCCTCAAAAATAGGAAACCCTAATTTTACCTTCCGACTAGCCTCCGGGTTTCCAGAAAAAGGCCAATGGTCACTGAGAAGATCAGGATTGAGAAGGGGACATTACAGCAGACTCGTGAAAGCACTCTATGGTCTTAAACTGGCTCCACGGGCATGGTACATGAAAATTGATAAGTACCTTATTGATAATGGTTCTCAGAGGAGCCCTTCTAATTCAAATTTGTATGTCAAACAGTATAGTGATGATATTTTTGTGCTTGTTGTCTATGTTGATGACCTTATCATTACTGGAAGCTCAGAACATCTGATTGAGGAGATCAAACACAATCTCAATCAATCCTTTGACATGACAAATTTGGGACTTCTTCATTATTGTCTTGGTGTTGAGGTTTGGCAAACAATTGATAGCATCTTTATTTCTCAATCCAAATATGCTCGCAGTCTGCTTGATAAGTTCAGAATGAATAATTGCAAACATGCCTCTACACCTATGGAGAAAGGGCTCAAAGTATCAAGAAAATCAGATTCGCCTGTGGAAAATGAATCCGCATTCATACAACTAGTAGGCAGCCTCATTTATCTCACTACTACTATACCTGATCTCAATTTTGCGATGAGCTACATCTCTCGCTTCATGACAGCCCCTAAAGCTGAACATTGGGTTGCAGCAAAGCATGTGCTGAGATATGTGAAAGGCACTTCCCACTTTGGCATTCTATATGGAAGGTGCAAAGATCCTAAGCTGATTGGCTATACAAACTTAGATTGGACAGGTTCTATTGATGACAGAAAGTCTACTTCAAGGTATGTATTCAATTTGGGTACAGCTGCAATTACATGGACCAACAAGAAGCAGCAGGCAATGGCTCTTTCCTCGACTAAAGTTGAATATCAAGGAACTGTTAAAGCAGCTTGTGAGGCGGTTTGGCTTAGAAGGGTGCTTTCGGACATGCAAATGACTCAAGCAGGGCCTTCCCCCTTGTACTGTAACAATGAAGGGGTGCTAAAACTCGCCAAGAATCCAATCTTCCATGAAAGGACAAAGCATGTTGAAATTCATTGTCATTTCATTCACCAGCTTGTTGAAGATGGATCAGTGGTACTGCAATATGTTCCGATAGAGGATCAAACTGTTGATATTCTCACCAAGTCTCTAAGCCCAGATAAGTTTGTTAAATTTGGGGGGCATCTTGGTGTAGTTGATAGATTGACCATTAAGGGGGGGGGTATTAAAATAATATTTAGCTTATTAATTAATGGTCAATATATTGTATTTTATTGTAATTTATTTACTTAGATTTGTTTCTATGTTTTTCTCTTCGATTTTATGTCTAATTTAGAAACATCTATAATTGTAATGTAATGTCCCTTTCCGCATAAGAATGTTAAGGGGAAAAAGTTCCTAACCTTTCTATTCCCGAAGGTTAGAGAAAACAAGTGTTTCTAAGGGAATATGCGAATAATTAAATTGGAGGCCCAAAAAGCTATAGTTCATTTAATTTAATTTAATTATTCTTTATGAATAAGTGGGGCCACTTTAAGTATCAACTCCTTTCACTAGGCGACTCCACTTGGTGGTTAATAACTTAAAATAAGCCTAAGTCTTCTTAATGCAAAAAAAAGGACAATTTATTGATGAGGAGATATGATCACTATGGGGATCGACTGCTTTCTGGTGTAGAAAAGATTGGCAACTTTGGAATGATAAAGGCTTGATTTGAAGGAAAGAAGGTATTCAGAACACTTTCTTTTTGTTATTATTTTCACAGCCGAACTATGAAGAAGAATTATTCCAGGACGGAACCCCTAGACTTATGTGAATGGGACACAACCCCCAGTCATTGAATGTCTGCCGCTACAGGAGTCTACGTGGATTTTAATTTGCAGAAGAAGACAAATTGTGGAAGCTTTGGAGGCTATCCGTTCTTTTGATCATTGAAGAAAAAGACAAATCTGTTACCAGCCCTATATAAGAGAAAACAAGCAAGTGCCAAAAAAGATAAAGGGAGTTTAATTTAATCGCAGCTCTCCCAAATAAGGTAAAGAAAAAATCTGAGGTGGCAAATAAGACGGGTGCAGGATAGGACAAAATACAGGGGCATAAAAGACAAATCTAAGTCACATAATGGGAACGTGGGAGCTAATTGACAATTTCTGAGGTTTATAAACTGTGTATTGAAGCATCCTCTTGCTGCTGCGACTTAGTTTGGCCCAGTGAACAATTTCCAGGATAGGATTTGAAGCTTATACTTGCTGGTTAATGTTTATAAAAAATCAGAAAATGGTCTGTATTTGATGAATGAACTACTGTGAAATATCCTGTGTGTATACATTCAGATTTTGAGCTCAATAACAATCTGAAACAAGCTACAGTTTATTCTGATTTATATACTTTTGTTTCTCCTAAATGCTCAATCTGAAATCGTATATGAGATAAAAACTATGAAAAATGATTTTCAGATTGTATGATTCCTATTTTGAAAGCTCCATTTTAAATGCAATGCAAAGTTACTAGTTTGTTAAAGTGGAACACCTATCAAACTGGAAATAATCGAAAAAACTCAGTCCATCCGGAAAGGGAACTTTTCATGTAATCTATATGAGGCCGTTTGTGTAAATTTTAATGATCAGATTTAATGCACAGAAAATTAATTCAGAATCAGACAATAACACAGCAGATACCCTGGAAAACACTCCTCTTGAGGGAGAAAAACCCAGCAACAAAGATCTCTCTTCTATATATAAATAGAGGCAACAATTCTCTTTACAATGAGGCCAATCACAAGGCCAATATTCTGCACCTACACAAGATGCAAAGACAGATAATAATCTGCACCTCTAAATATCTAAATCTGCCCTTAAAGAAAATTCGCAACCTGCTCTTGAATAAATTCGCACTTGTATCAAATGAATAGAATTTGCTTTTTTTCTAATGGATGGAATGTGAACTTGTATTTATAAATTGTATGAAAGAGGTCGCACCTCTTCAAGAGTAAAGTCGGCCATAATAAAAATATAATTACAAAATAAAAGATGCGAATATCAACGAAGGTCGGCCCTTTTAGAAATTATATTGTTGCCAAGTGAAGTGCCCCTTCACATTAAACATCTCATATAAATAAATAGCCAATAGGCTATATTTATTTATGTCTTCATTCGTGGCTGTAAGGATGAACCCGAAGCTGCCATAACATTAACACTCCCTCTGGGCTAGGGAGAGAACTTCCAACTACACAGGACATATCACCTCAACGTGATGTCTACCACATTGGCTACAATTGAATGTGAAAAGAAAAAAATATCACCTCATCGTGATATTAGATATCGCCTCAACATGATATCAACCATAATGGCTACAACCATACTATGGTAAGTACAAGTGTTCATCACTTGCGTGATGTTGTCACCTCAACGTGACTTTCACCATGACTCTCTCAGAGGGTGAAACACAAGTACAACATATGTCATGGAGTCACACACATGACATCCACCATGACTTAGCTCAGAGGGTGGAAACAAGGGCTTTCACCTCAAATTCCTCCGTCTCAAAGGAAAATGCATTAACAAGGGCTTGCACCTCAAATTCCTCCGTCTCAGAGGAAAATGCATTAACAAGGGATTTCACCGAACTCTCTCACGAGAGAAGAACTCATTAAACAAGGCTCGATGCGAGACTCTTTCTCATCAAGGCTGGATTCTCCACCATACCAAGCTTATCTCGAAAGTACACAAACTTTATCCTGGCGAGAGGCTGGTGAGAATATCTGCCGTCTGCTCATCAGTGTTGATGCATCTCAATTGTACAGCCTTCCGCAGTACCATATCTCATGTAGTGGTACTTGATCTCAACGTGTTTGGTTCTGTCATGGAACACAGGATTGACAGAAAGCTTCACACAACTCTGATTATCACAATGAATGATAGTAGGCTCCATTGATTGTCCAAACAATCCTGCAAGGAGCTTACGAAGCCACACTGCTTCCCGAGTTGCCATACAAGCTGCAATATACTCTACCTCTGTTGTACTCAATGCTACAGATGACTGCTTCCTGCTGCACCAGGAAATCATAGTTGAACCCAAACTAAAGCAAAAACCAGAGGTGCTCTTCCAATCTGTGACACAACCTGCCCAATCAGAATCAGTGAAACCATGTAACTCCAAGTCTGCATCTAAAGAGTACCTCAACCCATATCCAACTGTACCACGCAAGTATCTCAGGATATGTTTAGCTGCAACAAGATGTATCTGTCTCAGATCACACATAAACTGGCTAAGTGCACTCACTGCATAGCAAATGTCAGGTCTAGTGTTAACTAGATACATCAAAGATCCAATTAGTTGTCTGTACAAGGTAGGATCCACCAAGTCTGAATTAGCTGCAGCCTCCTTCAACTTATGTAAGTTGGTCTCCATAGGTGTGGACGTGGATTTGCGATCCATCATGCCAAATTTCTTAAGTATATCAATGGTGTACTTCCCTTGACTTAGAATCATCTCATCTGGTTTCTGCCAGACTTCTAAGCCAAGGAAGTAATGCATGAGCCCAAGGTCCTTCATCTCAAATTCAAAAGTCAATTCCTTCTTACACTCAAGAATCAGATGATCTTCTCCAGTAAGGATCAAATCATCAACATATAAAACCAAAATTAATGCTTAACCATTGATTACCTTGAAGTAGAGATTTGAATCAGCATCATTTTTCAAGAAACCCAAACTTGACAGGTAACGATCAATCCTTTCGTACCAAGCACGAGGAGCCTACTTAAGACCATACAAGGCCGCCTTCAACTTGCAAACATGTGACTCCTTTCCATGAACCTCAAATCCATCAGGTTGCTCTATATAAACCTCTTCCTCAATCACTCCATTGAGAAAAGTTGTCTTCACGTCCATCTGGTGAATCTTCCATCCTTTAGATGCAGCAATAGCAATGATGGTTCTGACAGAAGTATAGCGAGCAACAAGAGCAAAGTTTTCTTCGTAATCAACTCCCTCTTTCTAAGAAAACCCGCGAGCTAGAAATCTTGCTTTGTACTTCTCAATGCTTCCATCTGCAGCATGCTTAATCTTGAATAGCCATTTAGAAGATACCACAGACTTGCCCTCGGGTCTAGGAACAATGTCCCAAACATCATTCTTAAGAATTGACTAATACTCCTCTGTCATAGCATCTCTCCAAACTTGATGACTAGATGCTTCCTCAACACAGGTAGGCTCGGATTCTATAATCTGACTCATCAAGGCAACATAACTGGAGAACTTATGTGGCCTTTTGCTTTCTCTGAATGTGCCTCTAGGAGCTGCAAAACTTTCAACCTCTTGCATAGTACGCCTGGCCCATAGAGGTCTCTTTCTCCCAATAACAATGTCAGTAGGCCCATCAATAGGTTCCAAGGGTTCAACAGGATCAATATCTTCTCTTGGTTCTGAAGTCTCCCTCTAAATCTCAGGAGTATGGTCAACTTCCATATCCTGAGGAGACTCTTCATTATCAATCTCCATATGAATCCCCTGGATCTCCTGAATGCAACATCTTCCTCGAATGCTGACATCCCCTCTTGATCTCGATCAACCGACACGGAATGTATGTCACGTAGGCTTTTGATGTCTCCTTTGTAGCCCACAAATATTCCCTTCTTGCCCGAGAGGAAACCAACTTGGTTCTCTTTTCCTTGGGAACATGAATATAGACAGGACATCCAAAGATCCTCAAGTGACTGACTTCAGGCTTCTTTCCTGTAAAGGTTTCTTCTGGAGTTATATTCTGCAAAATCTTATGAGGACTTATATTATGAACATATACAGCTGTCCTGGAAGCTTCTGCCCATAGGAGGGTTTGCAAATCTTGATCATGAATCATGGCCTTTGCTACTTCCACGATTGTCCTGTTCTTTCTTTCTGCAACACCATTTTGTTGAGGATTATAGGGAACACAAAACTCCCTCTTAATCCCTGCATCAATACAAAAATTCCGAAAACTACCAGAGGTGTATTCTCCACCATTGTCAGATCTAATGACCTTAATTCTTTTACCAGAAAGATTTTCTACCAATGCTTTAAACTCTTTAAACCTATCCAACACTTCCTCAGACTCTTTAGATTTCAAAAAATAACTCCAAGTCTTCCTAGAGTGGTCATCAATAAACAAAACATAATACAAGAATCCACTCGAAGACGAAACAGACATAGGACCACATAAATCAGAATGAATAAGGTCTAAAATACACTTAGATCTATTTTCTCTACTATGAAAAGGGGCTTTTATATTCTTACCCAAAGGGCAGCCCTTGCAAGTACCTCCGTGCTCCTAGTTGAACTTAGGAAGGCCCGACACCATCTTCTCCACGATAGGTAAGGCTCAGAAGTGTAAGTGAGCCAATCTTAGATGCCAAAGATGCATAAGACTTGTGAAGAGTCATGAACCAAAACTGTAAAGAGCGTTATTAGGACCTTGTAAAGGTATTCATGTCCCCGCTCCAATTACTTGAGCATCCTTGAAGCTAGAGTTCTCCATCCACACCTAGAACTTTGCCTTGGAGAGAAGGCAACTTGATATCCTTTATCTTCCAAAGTGATATAGAAATAAGATTAGCGCTTGATTCGGGAACATAAGAACATTGCAATTGAAGTGATATCTGGGAATCCAAAATGAAGTGTAGAGAGGTCCCAATTCCTTCCACTGAGTAGCTAGCATCATCTCCAATGATGACTTGTTCAGAAGACTCCTTTTCCACCAAACTTGATAAGTGCTCCTTAAAGCCGGTGATGTGTCGTGAAGCACCACTGTTGATTATCCAAGTGTTGGTGTCGGAAGGGTACACTGCTTGGTAATGCCGAATAGAACAAATATTCACTTGAATCCTTTTGTGGAGGAGCATCATCAACATCCGCAAAGGTAACTTGTTGCTTAGGTCTAGTTGGACAATACTTGGCAAAGTGCCCAAACTTATCGCACCTAAAGCATTGAATCTTGGACATATCCCTCTTCTTCTTGAATGGAGGTGCATCATCATTTCCCTTGTCTCAATTCCTCTTGAAGAATCCTTTCCTTCCATCTTTTCCTTTCTTCTTTGAAGCATGGGAGGCGAGAACATGAATGTCTTCATTCTTTGAACTTTGACCAACGCCTCTTGCCACCAACCTTGATTCCTCTTGAATGCAATCTGATCTGATCATTAAGCAATTTTGATCTTGCCTTTGATTCCACTGAATATAAGATTCCAAGACAAAGGTAGGCCACATTGAAAGCATAGTTGGTCAACGTATCAACCATATGCCCTATTATCGAGAGCTGATCTCTCAAATCTGCAATCCTCATAAAGTATGCAATCACTGATTCACCTTTCGCCATCTCCACATGATGAAGTTGTTGCTTCAGTGCAAGCGATCGGCTGGTATTGTTGATTTCATACATCCTCTTCCAATGTTTTGAACATGTCTCTCGCTGTCTTCAACTTAGAGACGATAGGCACAATATGATCCTTGACGAAATCAACCAATATCTTCATTGCTTTAATATCTTTCTTCACCCATTGTAACTTCGCTTCTTCCTCCTCAGGTTCAGGAACGCTGGACTCTACGAACTCACCCAAGTCATTTTCACGCAAGGTAAGCATGATCCTAAACCTCCATCATGTGAAGTTAGATGCACCCTCGAGTCTATCCTCGATCTTCAACCCGTTCACCATCTTGACTAATGTAGATAGATGAACAACTAGGGTATTGCTGATTAGGAATAATCTGATCACGATCCTCTCAAACCCGCTCTGATACCATGTAAATTTTAATGATCAGATTTAATGCACAGAAAATTAATTCAGAATCAGACAATAACACAGCAGATACCCTCGGAAAACCCTCCTCTTCAGGGAGAAAAACCCAGCAACAAAGATCTCTCTTCTATATATAAATAGAGGCAACAATTCTCTTTACAATGAGGCCAATCACAAGGCCAATATTCTGCACCTACACAAGATGCAAAGACAGATAATAATCTACACCTCTAAATCTCTAAATCTGCCCTTAAAGAAAATTCGCAACCTGCTCTTGAATAAATTTGCACTTGTATCAAATGAATTGAATTTGCTTTTTTTTCTAATGGATGGAATGTGAACTTGTATTTATACATTGTATGAGAGAGGTCACACCTCTTCAAGAGTAAAGTCGGCCATAATAAAAATATAATTACAAAATAAAAGATGCGAATATCAACGAAGGTCGGCCCTTTTAGAAATTATATTGTTGCCAAGTGAAGCGCCCCTTCACATTAAATATCTCATATAAATAAATAGCCGATAGGCTATATTTATTTATGATTTCATTCGTGGCTGGAAGGATGAACCCGAAGCTGCCATAACATTAACAGTTTGCCTCTTCTATCTAATATATTGAAGATTTCATTTAAGCATTATTTCAATGGATTTAGTGTTGGGTATTCCATCATTCTTTCCACGTAGATAGGCTGATTATTAGTTTCTTTATGTTTTGTTATTATTTGTTTTGGGTTATTTTGTTACGTGTGATAATTGGTTATATATTGTGAACCATGTGAGTGCTATTTCAAGCACTTTGTTCAACGCCATCAGATGTATATAAACCTATATGATAATAAACTTGGGTAATTCGATTGCTCTACCAAATCTATTATGGTATCAGAGCAAGGCAGATTTTGTGCCTATTATTTTGTGAGGTGGAGATGCCTCTAATTCAAGCATCACGATAGGAGTTAAGGACGCCTATTCTATTGCCTTCATTGTCTCACCACTTCTTTGAATCAACGTGTTTCCTAAAGTTTATTCTTTGGCATTGAAGGCTTGAGAGAGCCAATGTGAATGAGTCGTCTTTTCTGGGTTTTTTTTTACCGATGCGTGTGGTTTGGTCATGCGCATGCTTTGGTCGTTGTTGATAGCCGACCTTCCATTCATTGCGTGCATCAGAGAGGATTTAGAGGATTTGCTTATGTGTGTTGATCGCTGTTGAGGCCTGTGCCCCGGCTGTTGCGGTATAATAGCAGCATAAATATTGCAATTGCTTTCATCGAAAGTTTAGTGAATTTTAGCTTTGTGAATCCCTCCATATTCGAGGCGCAGTCAACTCACTTGAACGGAATTTGGAAATAGGCAAGGCCGAGCCGAGATCTGCCAAGTGACAAAGTTCACATTTGTTGCAGAGATTTTGAGCAACGTCTTACCCTCCATCAAGAAAATCTCTTCATCTACTCCGATCTGCTCAAGGCACATAGAATCTTACCCAGTGTGACTTCATTCGCATCTGTGCCCACCTTCTACAACATACATATGCAGCTTGAATGCACAGTAGGTCTGTTAAATCCAGTGTACCTTGTTTTTGCTTGGTGAGGGAAGCAGTTTCATTGGCGAACGTACTATCGGTTCTACTACGTGATCGGTCCTTTGATGTTAGCGGCCTGTATTTCCTACCTGAAGAGCCCAGTTCCCATCTAAGTAAGTCTTGGTCGTGGCGTCAATAGTTTGCAAGTCGGTTTTTGTGTGCTTGAGGACCCGTGGTCCCAGGTTCGCTTTCAACGCTGATCTCTCTGGAGATAAAATTATTATACACTAATCAAATTCTGAATAAACATTGCACATATTTTTAAAAAATGGAGTTGCCATAGTCAGACTGATCCATTTGGATGTCTGCAAATTTGTACTCTACGAACCACCATAACCCTCACAGGGGTTGATAAAATTTTCTAGGGATGGAGTATGGAATTCTTAAGTTTTTTATAGTAGATCTCGAAATGAGATATATGGAGCGGATACATATAATAAGTTGTTCATAGAGTTGTCTGCAAATCATTTTTAAAGGGTGTTATTTTTTTTGTTTTACTCAATTCGGCAATGTTAATTTGCTAATTTTATTCCTGAAGTATCCTCTCCTCTGCGGTGTATTGCTGATCTAAGTGATGAAAAATAGGATAAATTAACACCTATTTATTGCTAATACAATGATAGGCAGTTCTCCAAAATTTCTTCTACCAGATTCCCAACTATTGTGTGGGAATAATTATTCCGCTTGGAAAATCAAACTCAAAACTCAACTCGATTTTGTAGAAGTTTGGGATGTGGTCAATGGAACCACAACTAGACATAAAACAGATGTCGATGAACAGAAGAAATTTGATCAAGCAGACAGAAAGGCCAAATTGATCATCATGTTCAGCGTGTCTGATGAAGTTCAGCCTTTCATCCGAAACTCGTCTACAGCCAAAGATGCTTGGGACAAGCTACAAACAGTGTATGAGGTGAAGAATCAAAATTAGATACTAAATTTGCTGAGTCGGCTACATAGCCTGAAGATGAAAAATGGAGAACACTTGGAATCCTTTCTCAAAAGGATTGCAAAGTTGAGAGCTTCATTACAAGCATTGGGAGAAACAATTGATGACGGAGTTTTGGTGCCTATTGTTCTACAGGCACTACCTTCCAGGTATAAAGTCTTTGTGACAATTTTGAAGGTCACAAAGATGATACCCACTTTTGAGAAGCTCGTGAATCTGCTCCAGAAAGAAGAATCTTTAAGGCATGAACATGAGGAGGATAGTGCCATGACCACTCATCATAAAGCCAAGAAGCCTATGAAGCAGTGTCCAATATGTGAAAGAGTTGGACATGATGTCAAAATTGTTGGTACAATTCCTTTAACAAAGGATCATCCAACAAACCACATCCAAAGAAGCCACTTCAAAGTGGCAAACCACAGTGGAAGCAGAGGAACAAACAGAAACAACAAAGCAATGTTGTTGAAGTAGAAGATTCTCCAGATGAGGAATACATGCTTTCAACCCACACTTCAGAAGACAGTTCACAATCAACCTCAATATGGTATGTGGTATGTGGACTCGGGTGCTACAAAGCACATGACTGGACACAAGGAGTGGTTTCTCACATTGAAACCCCATCATGGTACAGTCACTCTTGGAGATGATATCACCCATGAAATCAAAGGTATTGGTGACATCTCTTTGAAGTTTGGCATGAATCATTGTAGGCTTACTAATGTCTTGTACGTGCCAGGACTTACCAAAAATCTTCTTTCTGTTAATCAATTTCTTGACCACAACCTTAGGATTGAGTTTGATAGTCATTAGGATACAAAGATTTGTCTTATCAAAGATAAGTCTAAAAATGAAAAGATTGTTTCCAGTGCTACTAAAATTGGAAAAATGTTCAGGCTTGATACAGTTGCTAATAATCAAGCCTTAGTGACTAAGGATGAAGATCTTGCTTTGCTTTGGCATCGTAGATTTGGTCATTTAAGCACTAGTTACTTGCTAGCGCTTAGTAAGAAATGCATGGTCAAAGGGCTTCCCTCACTTGAGAAGTCGAGTGCTATTTGTTCTAGTTGTATTGCTGGAAAACAACATAGCGCACCCTTCTATCCTAGTGAGCATAATGCAAGCCAACCTTTGCAACTGTGGCTACAAGTACTTTCAGTTGTTTGTTGATGATCATACAAGGAAAATGTGAGTATATTGCTTGCAGGATAAAGATGAAGCTCTATCATATTTTGAAGAGTTTCGCACTCAGGTGGAGAAAAATAGGAATCACTGTATTCATGTCCTCCGCTCAGATCAAGGGGGGGAATACACCAACATAGAATTCTCCACATATCTGAAAGCAAATGGAATTCAGTGTCAACTGACTATAGCATACACACCTCAACAAAATGGATTTGTTGAATGGAGAAATCGCATCATCATGGAGATGGTCTGAAGTATGTTGAAAGATTTTCAACTAGAGCGTGCATATTGGGCTGAAGTTGTTCACAAAGCAGTTTATCTTTTGAATCGTGCACCAACCAAAGCACTTGATGGCATTACACCAGAAGAAGCATGGACAAGGGTAGAGCCTTCTATCTCTCATCTTTGTGTGTTTGGACACACTGCCTATATGCACATTCCTAAACAGAAAAGGAAAAAGCTAGATGAAAAATCATTGAAATGTATTCTTCTAGGATATAGTAATGAATCCAAAGTATATCACCTTATGGATCCCAATACAAAGAAGATATACATTAGTAAAGATGTAATTTTTGATGAGAAGAATGATGTAAGTTCTCCTCCTGCATCAACATCTACTTCAGATAGTGCTCCTTTTTTCAACATGGATGGTAAAAATGATGGGCACGTTGATAATCAGTCAACACCCACCAATGTCACAAGACCTTTACCAAAGTGGTACACTAGTACCATTCGAGATGCAAAGTTAGATGGAGTCCCAGACACTTCCACTTCAGGTCTAAGCACTCACAGCATGGCTCGCAATGAGGTAAACTTTGCACTAATGACTTCAGTTGTTGAAAATTTTGAGCCATCCAATATTCAGGAAGCACTAGAATCAAAGCCTTGGAAAGAGGCTATGGATGCAGAGTATCAATCTCTGATGTAAAACAACACTTGGGAGCTTGTTGATCTACCACCTGGTAAGAAAGCAATTGGTTGTAAATGGATTTTTAAAACTAAGTATAAAGTAGATGGTAGTATAGATAAACATAAGGCTAGACTTGTAGCCAAGGGTTATGCCCAAAAAGAAGGAATAGACTATGAGGAAACATTTGCTCCCACTGCAAAGATAAAAACCATTAGAATGATTTTTGCTTTAGCTGCTCAATTTGGATGGAAATTGTATCAAATGGATGTAAAAAGTGTCTTTCTTAATGGGGACCTTAAGGAAGAGGTCTATATGACCCAACCAGAGGGATATGTTGCATCTGGTAGAGAGGAAAAGGTTTGTAAACTTGTCAAGTCCCTATATGGTCTCAAATAGGCTCCTAGAGCTTGGCATATAAAAATTGATGAACATCTGCTACAACATGGTTTCACTAGGCATCCATATGATCCAAATCTCTACCTCAAGGATCAACGGGGGGTTATTGTGATAATTATTGTATATGTTGATGACTTGGTTATCGCAGGCAGCTTAGAAGCAATGGTTGAAACATCCAAGAATGATCTCAAGAAGACATTTGATATGACAGATCTCAGGCTACTGCACTATTGTATCGGCTTAGAGGTATGGCAAACAAATCATCATATCTTTGTATTTAAAGGAAATATGCCAAGACACTGCTTGAGTGTGATGATTCCCCGGCTCTCAACTCGAAACCCCAATTTTTCTTAAGTCTTTAAGTGTTATTTAGTTTTTTAGAGAAAGTTTGATAGACAAAAGAGAAGGGGCGCACATCATAAATGCTCATAAAATGTAAATTTGCACTATTTTCTTCAGAATGAAAGTGTAGATTGCATTATTTAATTGTGACAAATAGATTGCAAATGATACACATACCAGAATATCTCCAGATTATTTAATTAAAGAAATTGCCAGTTTGACAGCCGGAAATGGTGAAATCAAGCAAATAAGCACGCCAAATCTCCAGATTTGACTTCTCCCACTCCAAAATGAGGTACAATGCCCTGGTAGAGGTAGACGCCAAGGTAGAAGCACAGAAAAGAGCAAAGAAGAAGGCGTTTCATTAACTTCCTTCACACGCCTTTCCAGAATACACAAATCCCAAGGTAAGCCGTACGGCCAAGGAAAGAATAGGAAGAATCCCTGCTGGAAGCCTCTGAATCTGTAGAAGGATGCACCACCAGGAAGAAACCCTCACTTATTGCAAACAACAAGAAATCTCAATATATATGTTCTTTGTCTGAAACTGTAGAACCTCTGAATGAAGCTCTCAACATGCACTGATTCGATTGATCTTACACAATCTCAAGAGTGCTCACACTGAAGAGGTATCGTTCTTCAATGGCAGATTGTTCAAACCCTGATCACAGGAGAATGCACAGGAAATAGCACAAGGCAAAGTCGAAATATCAAAAGGTGAGTTTCTCATTGCCAGAAATGCCCTTTTATGCAAAGGCATGAATCCCAAGAAAATACGCCACTTTTAGGTTATTAAAAT
>VDFB02318922.1:0-16672 GCA_007258455.2 Sequoia sempervirens
TAAATCACACAATTCGATACACTTTCCTATTACATTTTTAAACCACATCTCTTTGAGGCATTTTGTTAAATTTAACAATTGAGTTTCTTTGTGTATGCTTCCAAAGCTATCATTGAGTTATTTTGTCAAATAGTTATACAAACCAACTTTTATTGACTTTCTTTGTGTATGCTTCCAAAGCTTTCTTTGAGTTATGCTTCCAAAGATTTCAATTAGTTAATTTGACAACATAGCAATTTTTGCACAGGTAAAATTATTTGTCATGCCGAAGAAACGAACTATTAAAAGTAAAAATTTAACAGATGATCAACTCCAAGCCATCAAAGATAAAGAGAAAAAATGGATGAGGGAATTTTGTGAAAAGCAGAAATTGGGAAGGATTGATGAAAACAAGCCAGTTGAAGAGGAACCTCAACTGTGAAAAAGAGAGAAGAAATTGGCAGCACAAAGGGCATGAATGCAAAAGAGTCATGCTAGGGGATATGCAAATACCGTAGTTGGAGACACACCATATACTGCAAGTGAATACGAAGGGGCACCATTAAGCACAAGCAAATATGGAGGGACACCATCTACCACAAGTGAGTATGGTTGGACACCATCCACCACATCTGAAGTTGAGAGGACATCATCACTCGGAGTTGAGGAACAAGGTATGCCATCATCCCCACATGAGCCTCAAGGTATGTCTTCTATTCCACCCTCGATTGAAGGTATGCAATCTAACCCACCTCAATTAAATATTGATGAAATTGTTAATGTTGAGATGTATGTACCTAAGAGAACACCACCTAGAATTTTGCGTAGAAAGCCAAAGTTTTTTATTAATATTGATGAGGATATTTTGCAGCACATGGAAGATAAGATTCCATAACGCACTTGTAGAAGATATGTTGATAATATTTTTGGAAAATGTTCTTTGAAAGGCTGAATGAGACTGTAAGATGTCAACTATTTGTTCAAATGATGCGAGGTTTAAAGTACAAAAACATCATGAAGAGTCTTGGGTTGAGAACATCGAATGCATCAAGTGAAAACACTATTGTGAAGAATCTAATGGATGCTTATGACAGTGTGGGTAAGACCTCACACTCAAAGGATAGTAATGTCACCTGATGTGTCATTACATCGACTTTGGTAAGCTATCAAACAAAGAGATCTCGCCTCGTTAAAAATAAAAGTGAACAAATGGGAATTAGTAGAAAAACTTTATCAAACGTCATTCAAAGATGGCAAAGAATTGAGGGCACTGATTCAAATGAATTATGGGCATTCTTGGGGAGACTGCCACACAAAGATAAAAAAATTGTTGAAGCATTGAGAACACTAATTGAAGATTATTTGAAGAATAATACAAGGCCATCTTCGAATCAAAGGGATGTCATAAGAAGGAGAATCGGTAGTCAAAACCGTGAGCCACATCCAAAGCATTTTTTGGATACGACTCAAACCCATTTTTTTCATAAATTTCAAACTTCTTATCCTCAAATTAGTATTTCTCAAAGATTCTTTGAAATGATTAAACCTTTTTATGTCAAGATAAATCACACATCCACTACTTGTTGTTGTAAACTACATATTGAATTCTCTAACCATTATGATGTTTATCATTCTATATGTTTACATTTGCATACTAACGATGTTTTGCAGGATTGTGGCATAGAAGCCCCACCAAAATCTTCAAGAAAGTTCTTATCAAAAATTTTATGTGAAATAGAGGATGGCCAAATATTCTATAAGACAACATGCTTGGATTGTTCATGCGAGTGTTGCAGTGGTTTGCAACAAATGCTAGTATGTCAACATATGGAAAGCACATATGAGGTGGGACAAAAACTAGTAGAGTTCGGGAAGTATAAAATAGTGGCATATGCTACAAAAGATGGGTTTGAAGCAAAAAGGTGTGAGTTGGTTATTCAGAAGATTCCAATGTATCAGTTCATGTCCATGTTTTGTGAGAATCTAGTGTATGAGTATGCAAGGCATACCCATAGAGATTGATGGTTGGACACACAATTCAAGCTATGCAAGGACACCTTTCCACTTGGTAGCATAGTATCAGTGGTTGAATTTGTAGAGAAATACACTCTACAGCCTCAGTGTGAGGTGCAGTCACTGTATTAAACCTCCAAACAAGTTTTGATATTTGTGCACATAACATTCATACATGCAGCTGAAAGTACAGAGGACAAAAGGAAGGTATTGAGGGAGTATCACTTTTATATTAGTGATGATCGCACACATTCTCCAGAGTTCGTGCAAGGTTTCTTCCAGATGTTCTATAATCATTTGGTTTAGAGGGTCATATCATATGATCGACATATAATATGGTCAAATAACTGTGTAGTACAGTTCAAGAACACACACATGTTCTACTGGTTGTGCAAGATGCATCTCACTACACGTGTTCAACATCTATGGAACTTTTGTGAGTCCAGACATGGAAAGGGAGAGCATGACGGTGCAGGAGCATGTGTGAAAAGAGCATTAGCATGAGAAGAGTTAAAGTATAAAGATAGTGCACAATTGATAGATGCAAGGTCAATCATCGAGTGGTGTAATGGTTTGATGGGTTCAGGTACTGAAGGTATGTCTTTAGTTCATAGATTTTTTGGTTGATGGATGATACTAAAATTGCACCATATGAGGATTGTTGTACACTAACAGGATCGAGTGAGTTGCACTCTTTCCTTAGCTCAAATGCAGGTTCATGGAGTATCGATACACATAAGATGGCATGCTTTTGTTCTTCATGTACAATGCAAGCCTGGAATGATTGTGAGTTAGGGAGTGGGTTGAAAAATGGTTGACAAGTTATCTTAGCCCACTTCACACGTATCACCCTCCAATGGCATTGGAACTAACACAGATGGAATCATCGGTGACTTTGACCAGTTCAACCAAGTAGTATATCTACTTTCTTAGTATTTGAAATTCCATATTGTTATCTTACTTTATGCGTATTCATAATGTTGGCTAATTTCAAGAGATATACCCACCTGTATAAATGTAGGGCATGTTTATGCGATTATTGTAGATAGAAGACAACAAATAGGGTATAGACTATTACTTGTATGGTTATTGTTGAGGAAAAAAGAAATTGGAAGCCCAATTATAGATGGGGGAAAACATTGAATACCCTATAGGCTTAGTTGTTGAGTGCTTGGGCGTGGTGAGAGGGTACCCACATAAGAGGTGTTAAACATTGAAGTTGTTTGAGGACTTTGACATGCATCGTAAGATTCTTCATTACTCAAACCTTGTTGTGGCATCCAATGTTCATTTAAGAAAATATGGGGGAAAACCTTTGAACAAGACCTTGTGGAAGGTCTGTGAGTCTGACCATGAGGCAATACTTGACACAATAAAGAGTAGAGCAAACCCGGATGGTTCATTGGATTAATTTGTAAGTATATGCACAATGGTTCTTAAATAATTCTTATTAATTTATACTTATATCCACGTCAATTTGGTTGATGCCAATGCTATCATCTTATTTTACTTTGTGTATCTGATGTAACTAGGCAAACATTGATTGGTGTCCCCTTGCATAAAATGCAGATTTATGAGCCATCCAAGAGAATCTCAAGCAGAAAAGCAATGCAACATCCTTATTTTGATGATCTTGACAAATCTCAATTATGATTTTAAGCCATTAAAAAAGTGTATGCGAAGCTTGATGAGGAAATTTCAAGTTATTCATTTGAATTTAACCTTATCATGACCACCTATGATGTAGACATTATAAGAGCATCTCAAATTTCAATAAATTCTATTCATAAGAGCATAGACAAGGCAGTGAACTCTTTGATAAAATGCCTCAAAGAAATGTGGTCTCATGGTGATGGAATGGCATGACGAATTCCATGACAAGCAAATTGTTGTGGATTGTCATGGCATTCCATCACCATTGAGACCACATTTCTTTGAGGCTTTTTTTCAAACAGTTTATTGCCTTTTCTATGCTATTGCTTATTAGTATGCTTTGTTATATTTTTTCCAAGCATCCATAGATTTTTTGGAAGTACCTATTTTAGGATTTTAGCCATAACAACAAGGAAGCGAACTGTTTGATAGAATGCTTTGGTTTAAACATGTATGATAAATGTACTAGCATAGAGAAGGCAACAAACTATTTGAAAAAATGCCTCAAAGAAATGTGGTCTCATGGTGATGGAATGCCATGAAAATCCACAACAATTTGCTTGTCATCTGATGCAGAGGGGATGGGACTTAGTCAAAACTCAAAGTTTCAAAGATTACAATGATGCAATTTCAAACACTCTTCCAGGCACCCTGATGGAGACAAGCCTCAATAGTGCACTTATAACTTAGATGCTTTCCTAATGGACCCAAACCCTTGGAGTGATCTCAAGAAACTCAAAAAAACTTGTCTTGAATGGTTTCAAAGCCCCAAACCTCTGTCTTAGACAAAACTCACTTTTTGCACCTTGACTAGGCTTCTAGCCCAACTAGGCTTCTAGCGATGGTTTTTTGACTTTTCACTCAAATTACCCAAAGGAATCCTCAATATAATGACTAATTCAGATGTGATTCATGATGATACACAACATATCAAATCATTTATGGGACTTCTTCTCGATCAAACCTACCAAAATCTGTTGTTTCCTCAAATTTATGGCCTAATTAACCCACTTTTCCAAAGCAACACCTCTCTAAACTTATCCCCTGACTATTAAACTTTCAATAGTGTTTTAAAATGTTTCCAAACCAAATATTTTCAAGGTATTAGTCTTCTTTGACACCCTCAACACCCTAAATCACAAAACCCTCAATAAATTGCTCCAAAACTAAGGCCTCTTGAAAATTAGCTTTCCCAACACTTCCAGAACCTTCTCTTGGAATTTTCACCAATAAATCAACATATATAAACACCTTCAACTCAGAAATATACCTCTTATTAAGGTAGATATCCTGCTGCTACACTTTAGGCACCATTTTCATGCCCTTTTCCTTGCTAAAACTTGGTGTACACCCAAGAATCACTCTTTCCTGCAAAATAACTTGTTAAATATGTATAATAAAAGTTAGATATGATCCATTTCACAAGTTTTTAGTCACACTCTCCCATGAAATGGATCATTTTTTCATGAAGACTCTCAAAACTAGTGAAAAATTTGTACTTTTTGAGGACATCCAGCGATATAACACAAGAAACTGATTCCCAAAGTTATTCAGGTCATTCAAAATGTTAAATTCATGTAAATACAAGTTCTTAAACCATCCAAATGAGTATGATACTAAAATGAATCAGAGATTCATCAAAAAAACTCAAGAAGATGCAAAAAGATTGAAGTTTTTATTGATTTTTTGTAGCAGTCCATACAACACTTGCAATATCAACCAACCCTCCATAAAAATGATTTCTCTAGGCTTATAGACTCATCCTACAACTTTCCCAACTGATTAGAATTGATTTTTTTACATTTTTGTGATTAAAACTCCTAAAACTCACTTTTCCACCCAAAGTTGGATTTCAAAAATTTGGATTTCAAATATTTGAATTTCAAACATTGCAATTTATTAACTCCTATTAACTATAAAGCTTCCAAAAATATTACATATCATCATTCAACCTTATTTAACCTAATTAAAATATCATATAACTATTTAAACTCCTAGAACATCATTGTTCCATTTACAAGTCAATTTGGTCCTATGGTCCTTATCAGGACCCTTAGGACTTTTCACCTTCTTGTTACACCCATCCATGCCAAATTCCATTATAGGCATCAAAATGCTATAATTGATGCTCTGGAAAGGTTTATAGGCCTTCAAGACCCTTGCCATCTCCTGACTCTCCAAATGATCCTCAAGGAGCTTGGGCGCTCCTACACCATCATGGCATTCCACCACCATGAGACCACATTTCTTTGAGGCATTTTTTTCAAACAATTCATTCCCTTGTCTATGGTATTGCTTACTATTATGCTATGATAGATTTTTTCTAAGCATCCATAGCTTGTTCGAAAGCACCTATTTTAGGATTTTAGCCATAGCAAGGCAATGAACTGTTTGGCTAAATGCTTTGATAGACACGTATGAAAAATGTGTTAGCATAGACAAGGCAGTGAACTCTTTGAAAAAATGCCTGAAAGAAATGAGGTCTCATGGTGATGGGATGGCATGATGAATGCCATGACAAGAAAATTGCTATGGATTGTCATGGCATTCCATCACCATTGAAACCAAATTTCTTTGAGGCTTTTTTTCAAACAATTTGTTTCCTTTTCTATGCTATTGCTTATTAGTATGCTTTGATAGATTTTTTCCACAAACATCCATAGCTTTTTTGGAAGCACCTATTTTAGGCTTTTAGCCATAGCAACAAGGAAGTGAACTGTTTGATAAAATGCTTTGGTAAACATGTATGATAAATGTAGTAGCATAGACAAGGCAATGAACCGTTGAGTCGTTCAGGGAAGGGAGGAATGCCATGACAAGCAAATTGTTGTTGCTTGTCATGGCATTCCACCACCATGAGACCACATTTCTTTGAGGCATTTTTTTCAAACATTTCATTCCCTTGTATGCTATTGCTTACTATTATGCTATGATAGATTTTTTCTAAGCATCCATAGCTTGCTCAAAGCACCTGTTTTAGGCTTTTAGCCATAGCAGCGAGGCAATGAACTATTTGGCTAAATGCTTTGATAGACATGTATGAAAAATGTGTTAGCATAGACAAGGCAGTGAACTCTTTGAAAAAATGCCTCAAAGAAATGAGGTCTCATGGTGATGGAATGCCATGACAATCAAAAACATTTGATTGTCATGGAATTCCATTAGGTCATGAGACCTCATTTCTTTGAGGCATTTTTTTGAAGAGTTCACTGCCTTGTCTATGATATTGCTTACTATTATTCTTTTGATAGATTTTTTCCAAGCATCCATAGCTTGTTCGAAAAGCACTTGTTTTAGGCTTTCAACCATAGCAACAAGGTAACACTTGAACTATTTGACAAAATGCTTTGGTAGACATGTACGAAAAATGTGGTAGTATAGACAAGGTAGTGAACTATTTGGTCTCATAGAATGCCATGACAACCAAATGCAATTGGCAGCTGCTCCTAGTTATTTGTTATGCAATGTGAAGTAATTGCATAACTGCTTAGGTTGACTTTGTAAAAACTATATTGTAATTGAAATTTTTTCATCTATCAACATCTAGTTATTAATCACATTTTATTTTCACAGTCCATAATAGTTCGCTTCAAAATTTATGGATAAATTGTGTATATTTTTACATCAACGTTTTGAATCATACTCCATGATCTATCATCAGGATGAAAAACAGAAAGAGAGAGAAGTCAAAATATGATCCAAAACATTGATGTAAAAAATTCTCTCTTTCTACTTTTCATCCTGATGATGGATCATGGAGTATGATTCGAAACATTGATGTAAAAATATGCACACAGTTTATCCAGAAATTTTGAAGCGATCTAGTTATTAGTTATGAAATGTGAAGTAATGCTTTTAGTTTTAAAGATGTGCAATGCAATGTAATCAATGTTATGAATATAAAATACAAAAATCTATTTTTTACTAAGTTACCGGTTCAGTTTTGGGTTTGGGATTGGGTTTGAGAACTTGGTTTTCCGATTCAGCAATTTTTTTTTTTGGGTTGGGTTCGGTCATACAAGAACATATAAAAATTAGAAATATATACATATTTGCAGCAAAGAATCGTTTTAATAAAACCACCATATTAATAGTCAAATAACATAGCAAAATACACCACCACTTTCATAGTGAAATATTAAAAAATATTAGTGATCTACTAATGTCATGATACAAAATTATAAATTAAAGTTCAAAACATAAAATGTCAAGGTTTATTAATCAGCCCATTATTGATCATTGATCAATCTGAAAAGTGTGAACATTTTTCTCTGTGGAAGGAAAACAAGAAAACAGTGTTACATAATTATTTACATTGTGAAAGAGCCAAAACCTTTTTCTTGCAGATCATAGAAGAATCTCAGTGATTTTTTGGGTGTCCTTGCCTTGGAACGGAACTATCCTCGAGCCATGAATGATTGACCAGGAACTGTGAGAAAGAAATAAGATAAATCACATGCAACTTGTTGCAATTTCTTTCCTTGGGAAAAAGGGTAAAGTTTTCTTTTCAGTGGGAGAATCTCCTTTAGAGTTTGAACGCATTGATAATTTTCAAGATAGACTTAGCCAAATATGTCATCTAGGTTTGAAGCTTTTAGGTAAAATGTTGCTTCTTAAAATTTTGTTCAAAATTCAAGATGCCTCCTCCCTTAGGGAAGAGAAGGCTCATCAAACCTAACACTCTTATGCAACACTTCTTAAGTTCTTGTTGATGCAGTATTAGATGCGAAGTTTCAAAATAGGCATGGTTATATAAATTCTCATCTCACAACTATCATTGCATCAAATTAAGAATTTTCAATCCTTTATGGTCTAGACAAGAGAAGTATGGAGTAGTGTTCCAATGCTAAAGTCTTATTGTGAATCTCTTTGCTATGAGTGGTTCAAAAATGAGGAATCTGTCTTCTGCACCAAATGAGAAATATTCACAATATGTGCTAGGAAGGAATAAGTCCATAAGATCGAGTATGCAAGAATTGATAATTGAAAATTGGCTTTACATTTGACTTCCAAACACAAAAATTTCACACTTTTCGATGTTCACACGTAAGTCAAAAAATATATGTGCGTAAGTTGTAAGTATACACTTGAATACACGTAACTCATATCTATTGAACCATGAATTTATAATTTGCAAATATGGATACCATCGATAAAAAGATTTGTATTAAGCAAATAGCCATGTATGCATACATCAATATATGTCGATATAAGTATAAAATATAGTTACAAAATAGCCATATAGGTTTACGAGAATGCCATATAGGCATTCAATGTCAAATATATCCAATACAAAATATGTACAAAATTGCCATGTAGGCATACAACAAAGGGATCTGTGCATTCAAAATTCATTTCTCTCCATGCTCTGGTTCAAATACAATTTTCTTTCCCTTTGTTGGGCGATCCGATGGCGATAAGTCTATCACCCGTTTCTGTTGTGCTTGAGGACTGCTCCTGCTCCTCCTCCTAGTGTTTAGCTTCTGGTGAAGTTTCAACTATTACAATGAGAAGTAAAGACATTAATATATATAAATTACATTATAAAAATTAATATATTTAACAAAATAATCACTTACGGCCATCTCACGATCACTCTCCTCTATGGAAATATTTGCATGCCAATGCTCAGGCATGCTCAAGCCCTGTATAAACCATCCAAATAGGAATTAAACTACAAATCAATAATGGTGTGATTTTGCACTAGAACTAGTTCATCTATAACAATGAATGTAAATTGAAATTTAGTAATTTGCCTCATACCTCCCCTATCAGATCCATCAAGGATTGTATAGCGGAGGAAACACCAATATCCATTGCCCTCGTAATGTTTGGCAGTGTTTCTGTCACCAACATCTGAAAATAAAACAACAAATTATTCAATCACAAAAAAGTTACAATAGCGATCTATGTGATGACTTATAATGTATGAGATCTAATGAACAAAATTTTGAGTACAAGTATTAAACAGATATATTTCTGATTATTAGTTATCAAATTTGAAGTTACAATGCTTTGATTTTGAATGATCTGTATAATGCAACGTAAGGTCAACAATATGAATATAAATTACATAAATCTATTAAACTTAGAATTCATTACTTAAGTTCTCTTTAAATTCTATATTACCTCCATGAATGTTTGATCAAATCTACTGGCACTCGAAGGTGTTTCCTTGAAACCTCCAACAATACCCTATTCAACATCCAAAATCATATATTAAAATACCATTCGTAAAACAATGCTATTAACACATGTAATAAATTTATAATTGTTTACTAACTTTACATACCCCACCAATAGGTGTACTACAAAAATAAGTAGGTGGATGACTGGTGTATCTAGTCTCTACACTGTGACCCTACAATTTCATTAAAATAATAAAACTAAATTAGTTAATCTTGCATTTCACTTTTGAAATTTAATAAATTAAATTCAATGAATATGCTGAATTTTACCTGAGTTTCAATGACATGCATCATGCAAAATGTCAGCCATCCTCTCCATCCTCGTAGATGCATACGGATCAGGCTGCGTAGTAGCATATGGATCCTACATAGCACCCTCTTGAGTGCCGATAGGGTCATACGAACAAGTTGACCCACAAGATTGACACACATGGGTTCGAATGCCACCACCTGAAGACTCCCCTAGATGGCGATGTACAATAGGGCTAGTGTGATGGATGACACTCTGAGTCAAAGTTATGATCGCCTACAATGTCTCTATGTCGGCACTCTCCTTGGCAATGGCAGGCATCACAATCTGCTCATGAGGCAGCCTAGCGAGAGGTCGTCTCCCTTGCCGTGTAGGATCTAGCTGTGCACCGGGCCTATCCTGAGCTGACTTCCCACCTCTCTCCTGGAACTCCCTCATATCAAAATAATTTAGGATTTGGTTCAATACAAACTCATTGTATAGTTTACTAAGAAAATATTGGGGGACTTCACAATTATTGCACAGTGGGTAATCATAGACCATATACCATCTTTCATAAAAATGGTTCTTAATCTCTTGGTGGTGGCACCAATGAATAGGAAACCTCTTTGCATTAAGGGTAAGATTTTGATTTATTTTAGGGTCAGTGAATAGAGAGCACAAATCACTTTTAGTAAATTTTAAATCTTTTACTTGTTTATATGATAATTTGTCTACATAATATGCCCTAGTTGTCTGCCTCCTATCTTACCATCCAGATATTTGTTGGGTGATTACATCTACATTTTTTAACATGTCTTTCAATGAATTTGCTAGAAGTATTATTTTTGTGGTTGAAGCATTTGGATCACTCAACCTACTGATAAGATCCTCAAGTTGTTTTCTATTGTTCTCAATTTCACTCCTTAAATTTTCTTGAGTGCCAAAAAGAAATTGAGAGAATGGTGGGGGAGGTTGATTTTGTTGAGGATTTTGCTGTTGAGGATTTAGCTCCTCTTCTTGTTGAGGATTTGCAGGATTTCCTACAAATTAAAAAAAAAATCAAATCTAACCTAAAACAAACAAAATCAATTTCAAACTAACAAATTCAAAACAAATAGTAAACAATACTTACCTCTTGCATCTCTTCGTCGTTGTGGCACCATATTTGCAGACAAAATCCAACTATTCTTGATGAAATTTGCAGAAGTCCTTCCTCCTAGAACGCGAGCGCAAAATTGAGGGTTTTTGGCTACGGGCAGAGCTGAGAAACAGTGAAAAGCAAATGATACACATTTCACTTTTTTTTTCTTTTAAAAGCACATAACGCGCTTACGTTATAACGCGAGTGCATTATGTGTTTCCCCATTTTTTTCTTACTTGGCCACAAAAGTGCGACCAACTTCATGCACCCGCCCAATATTAGAATAAGCTCTATATAAGTTCCAATAAATTCATCAAATATAGAGAGTTTGAAATTTGTGATCTTGTTTCTAAAATAAAATCAATAAACACAAATTAGGATCATGAAAAGAAGGGAAAATTTGAGTGTGATAGTTGGGCCGTTATGTTACATTGCAAAATATGGATCAAAAGCATATAAGTTTGGCTACACTAGAGGTTCAAGAGTTAGAATATCTAAAGAAAATTATGAATCTTAAGCATTTTTTTCCTAATGCAAGGGGAAAACATCAAAAAATAAAAATAAAGAAAAAAGAAAAAAAGTAAAGAGAAAAATTTCATCCAATGGTGAAAACTATTTTTTTGACACCTTGGGAAAGTACCATGATGAAAACATGGAAAATAGGGAGCATAGATCTAAACTTGTTATCCTTTGTCTATAAGACCCTCACACTTGGGGGCAAGTCCATTTCATCCACCTTTGATATATCTCATTATTGGCATGGTCACCTTCTCACTTTGACCTTTATTTTGAGTTGGTAGAAGTGTTGATTCATGCTTTGGGAAACATGCCTTGATAAAACCTATAACCCTTAGAAAATATTTTGAATTTTCCATTCACTTAAATATTATGACAACGTTTTCACTTGAACTTTAATGCACATAACACAATTAAAACATCCAAGCTCAAGTCATTAAAGTAGTATGGACACCAATTTCCAAATCATGTATAGAAAAAAATTGAAGGAACAACTTCACAAAAATTTAAAAATATCTTTTGTAACTTAACATCCTAAACAAAAGCTTAAATGTGTCATTACAAATTTTAAATGAGACATCATTCCCAACCCACCTTGCTTGCATACATTCTTTCTTGGTGGCATAATAAATTTTTCCTTGATGTATATCATTTTAAATATATTTTCATTTTATTTGTCTTCAATTGATCTTTAGGCTTGGTTTAGCTTGAGGAATTTATTTTGTTTGCTTCTTTTTCTAGCTTATTTTCTTGCTTTCTTGTTTTAGGGGTGTCCTTGGGGAATCTTTCGATAACTAACATCATGGTATTCTATATCATGGTGTTATCTATCAATTTTTTTTTTGTGACTTATTTTTGCTTTTATCATTCATGTGGCACATGCCAACAACATCATCATGGTTTTTCATATTATGGTACATCTTGCTATCTATTATAGCAAGCATAAGGTTGCTCATAATCTAGAATTCTAGCATGTGCCTTAACATTAATTCATCTTCTCTGCACTTATTTTTTCTTAGACAATTCCACCCCAAGTTATCCACCTCTATCTATTCCTTACCCATCTAATTCTTCTTACATCCATTTTGAGAGTATATTAGTGTTATCCATCCTTCACTATCATCTTGAGGGAGCATCCCTAAATTTATCTAAAAATTCCAATTCTTGGGGCATGTTTCCCCTTTTCCCAGTAGGTTCTAATATCTATTTTCTTGTGAAATATAACATCATGTAGTAACAGAAAAAGTAGCCTTTTCCCCAAGTACTTGGTTTGATAATTGACATTAAAACTGAATTAATGGTGTCTTGGAATAGTGTTGTAATGTTTTGTATACATTCACATAATTCTAGGACCTTTATGTGATTGAAATATGTCTTAATTGGTCCTTTGCAAAGGTGTTGT
Organism: Sequoia sempervirens; assembly: GCA_007258455.2. Taxonomy (NCBI): domain Eukaryota; kingdom Viridiplantae; phylum Streptophyta; class Pinopsida; order Cupressales; family Cupressaceae; genus Sequoia; species Sequoia sempervirens. Next base: position 13,125 of record VDFB02318922.1, read on the forward strand.
GAAGTATTGTAACACACTTTCACACTTTTCTAGGATTTATTTACTTAATTAAGTTTAATGGGCCCCTTCTTAATAAAATGTATTTAAAATTTGTACCTTATTTAGGTGTTGTAAAGTGTTTTAAAGCACTTTCATATTTATCTAGGGCAGTCTTAATTAATTGTGGTTAATTGGAGTTAATTAACCCCTTTGATTCAAATTTAAACCTTATTTATGACACCTCTCAAAGATCTATCTCAACACCCATGATTAAAATAATATAACATTTAATTGGGAAAAAAATAGGTCTTGGAAAATGGTGCGAGGACCCATTTCCCTAGGTGGTGAATGGGTCCTCCCTCTATAGGACCCCCTTTCATCAGTTGATTCTAAATGAGTTTTTTTGCTCTTTCCATCCCTTGGGGTTAGGTCCTAGAAAACTAGGCCAGGACCCATTTGCCCTAGGTGGTGAATGGGTCCTCCCTTAATGAGGACCCCCTTTTCAAATTTAATTCTGGTGGGAATTTAATAAAGTTTACCTCCAGATCTAGTATTGGCCTTAATTATTTGAATTTCAAGGTTAATCTCCTAACTTAGTATAAATAAGGGGTTATTTCACATTGTTTCTCCTAGCAACTTCAAGAGAGCATTATAAGAGCATTCACAAGGCATTTCAAGGTAGATTTCAAGAGTTTATTGCAGCAATTCAAGATCATATCATCATGACAAGGGTTTAATGCATTCATGTATGTTGTTGAGCTAAGAAAGTGGATGTAGAATTGAAGATCTACTTGCAAGCATTGTTTCACATCATATTCAAGGATCAAGATCTACATTCTTCATGGCCACCGCATGCTATTTTGTATATTTTTTTCATAAGACATCATCCAATGTGATATCAATTGCATATTTCATGTCTCATGCTTCAATCTATTTATTTCATCATTTGGTTTGATTACCTACAAGGGGTTTGACCAAGGAAAACCCCCATTCACTAATGAACAAGTTTTTCTCCCCTTGAATGTGTGATTGCAAAATTAGGGGTTGAAGATCAAGTGGAGCAAGTTTGGAGAAAAATTGTTAAAGTTGTCATTCATAGTGCATGAACAAAGAAACAAGGCTACGACATTATCTATAGACTTCCACAAGTTGATAACTGAGATTTTGAGAGTGCAAAATTTAAGGAACAAAACCCTGATCTCTGTTTTAGAAATCCTAACAAGGGCCCATTCGCCATTGAAGGCGAATGAGTCCTCTATAGCTTAAAAACAAGTTTTTGACAAGGTACACGACTTTTTATGCTCTAAAAACTTCCCTCATAGTTGCTTTAATAGTTAGGTATCATTTCTGATTGTTATTTGCATCTTTTAGCTCTCATAATTGAATGTTTCATAGTGAAAATTAGTTGGTTCATCATCTTGATCCATTCATCTTGGTGGTGAACCCTATTTCTCTATGTTTCACATCATTTCAAAGATGGAAAAAATGTAGACACCTATTTCTAACCATCACCTAATGTCACATCAACTAGTCTCTTGCCACATCTTATTCATAACCTATTCCATTTCCTAGTTCCCTTCCAAATTCCCTTTTAACCACCTATCCTTAAAAAAGTAATATCTCCAAATATAGTCCATTTTCTATTAAATAAAAAATCTATTTTATTATCAATGACCAAATAAATAAAATATCCATTATTCATCAAATCTCTAAATATCCACTCAATATTCCTTTGTAACCCACCTCATTATACCACCACTATTTTTACCCTATGCACACCTATTTATCAAAACCAAATAAAAAAGGAGATAATTATTCTCACCCATTTGTAAATTCCATGAATATTCTTAGCCAATAAATAAATTCACCATTTTCTCTCAATCAATCTCAACTATCCATTGAGATCAAATCTCCACCATTTACATTCTCATCTCCAACTCTATAAATCAACTCCTTCATCCTTCATTTCTAGGCTCTCAAATGATCACTTTGTAGGTATACATTGTCAATTTGGGCAACCTACATTCCATATAAGAGAAGATATATGACATCACAATGGAAGTTTAAATATTTTTATTTTTCTTTACATTTTTTTTTCATTCATTGTTGCTCTATTTGAGTGTAGTATTTTCTTCATATTTTTGGGTTTGTTTATTGATCTAACTTAGTTTTTGTAGCTTGGATGTAAAGGATATACACATACTTTTAATAAATTTAAGAGCTTCCTATAAAATATTATGAGGTTTATGTAGTCTCTATATGACTACAATGTAAAATATGAAGATAAAAATAATATTTATTTAGATGTCTTTAAAGATAAGCTCACGCAAATCAATAAAATTAATCCTTTATAGGATTGAACTATAATTTAGCTAGACCAATATTAATTTTTCATATTTAAATGACCATATTTATACTATCACATTGAAAGCAAAATTCTTATTAAAACTCCAAATTAATGTTGCATTGGCACTCCATATGGCATGGTGTAATTCTTAACAACAAATTTAGAATTGAATACCATGGTGGAATCTCAATATGCCACAAAAATGAATCCCTAATCATGATGAACTCCTTAATAATGTCGTGTTACGATATTTATCAAATCCAACACAACCGAATTCTTTGTTGGATTCTAATTCTATGTCATATGCCTTAAAATCCATAGACAAACCATTTTATAAATGTTATAACAATGCTTTCAAAAATATGACTAAGTTCATAAGAGCCCATGTGAAAATTGGGAGATGACTATAGGAACTATAACATATGGATGTGTAGGATCATACTATCAAAACCACAATTTTAGAAAATGGAAACAATTTAGGCTCGATTTTATTGCAAACCAAATCAACACAACTCAAAGTTATGATTATCACCAATTCCATGACATCATGAAAATGAAAGAGATTTGTTCACAACACATTTTATTCAATGTGTATATCCAATGAGTCATAAAATATTCAACCAACATGGTATTCAAAAAAGAAACATTTTTTTTAAAACCTAGGTAAACACTTTTAATTTAGAGCTATGAACCGATGAGATCACAAACAGGGGACCTCATCCCCAATATAAATTTTCAAAAAGTACACCCCATTGGGGTTTGAACCTTGATGGAAAGAACAAAAACACAACAAATTAACCATCAAACCATGCCACTATTGGCAATCAAAATAGAAACATTCAATAATGAGACTTTATCACAATAAATCCAATGCATATCAACAAATGCTAAAAGTAGTAGATCACCAAAATGTGTTTAAACTAACCAAATTAAGTTGACTAACTAAAACAAAATATCTTACCATGGAATTTGAGAGATATTTTCGACTTTATATCAACTTCCATTTGAAATACTAAATAGTTATCTCCAAGGATAATAGTAACAACTAAGATTAGGCATAAATCAACTTGTCACCCAAGAAATTGAGGAATAACATAAACATTAATTAGTTCCCTAATACCAAAATTGAAATAAAAGTTAACATATGCCCCCACTAATGAGATTATGATGGTTTTAGTTGAAGGAAATCACTTTTTAAAAGTAAGGGTGTAAAATTTTATAA
>VDFB02318923.1:0-16684 GCA_007258455.2 Sequoia sempervirens
AAAATGCAATTGGCAGCTGCTCCTAGTTATTTGTTATGCAATGTGAAGTAATTGCATAACTGCTTAGGTTGACTTTGTAAAAACTATATTGTAATTGAAATTTTTTCATCTATCAACATCTAGTTATTAATCACATTTTATTTTCACAGTCCATAATAGTTCGCTTCAAAATTTATGGATAAATTGTGTATATTTTTACATCAACGTTTTGAATCATACTCCATGATCTATCATCAGGATGAAAAACAGAAAGAGAGAGAAGTCAAAATATGATCCAAAACATTGATGTAAAAAATTCTCTCTTTCTACTTTTCATCCTGATGATGGATCATGGAGTATGATTCGAAACATTGATGTAAAAATATGCACACAGTTTATCCAGAAATTTTGAAGCGATCTAGTTATTAGTTATGAAATGTGAAGTAATGCTTTTAGTTTTAAAGATGTGCAATGCAATGTAATCAATGTTATGAATATAAAATACAAAAATCTATTTTTTACTAAGTTACCGGTTCAGTTTTGGGTTTGGGATTGGGTTTGAGAACTTGGTTTTCCGATTCAGCAATTTTTTTTTTTGGGTTGGGTTCGGTCATACAAGAACATATAAAAATCAGAAATATATACATATTTGCAGCAGTAATCAAGTTCAGAATAAACCACCATATTAATAGTCAAATAACATAGCAAAAATACACCACCACTTTCATAGTGAAATATTAAAATATTAGTGATCTACTTGAATTTCATGATACAAAATTATAAATTAAAGTTCAAACATAAAAATGTCAAGTGTTTACAATCAGCCATTATTGATCATTGATCAATTTGAAAAGTGTGAACATTTTTCTGTGTGGAAGGAAAACAAGAAAATAGTGTTACATAATTATTTACATTGTGAAAGAGCCAAAACCTTTTTCTTGTAGACCGTAGAAGAATCTTAGTTATTTTTTGGGTGTCCTTGCTTGGAGCAAAGGAACTATCTGAGCCATGAATGATTGACGAGGCTGAGAAATAAATAAGATAATCTGTACAACTTGTTGCAATTTCTTCCTTAGGAAAAAGGGAGTAAAGTTTTTCTTTTCGAGGAGAATCTCCTTTAGAGTTTTGAGCATTGATAATTTTCAAGATAGACATGAAATATGTCATCTAGGTTTGAAGCTTTTTAGGTAAAATGTTTGCTTCTTAAAATTTTGTTCAAATTCAGAATCTGAGGGCTCTCCTCCATAGGGAAGAGAAGGCCTATCAAATCTAACACTCTTATGCAACACTTCTTAAGTTCTTGTTGATGCAGTATTAGATGCAAAGTTTCAAAATAGGCATGGTTATATAAATTCTCATCTCACAACTATCATTGCATCAAATTAAGAATTTTCAATCCTTTATGGTCTAGACAAGAGAAGTATGGAGTAGTGTTCCAATGCTAAAGTCTTATTGTGAATCTCTTTGCTATGAGTGGTTCAAAAATGAGGAATCTGTCTTCTGCACCAAATGAGAAATATTCACAATATGTTCTAGGAAGGAATAAGTCCATAAGATCGAGTATGCAAGAATTGATAATTGAAAAATTGGCTTACATTTGACTTCCAAACACAAAAAATTTCACACTTTTCGATGTTCACACGTAATTCAAAAAATATATGTGCGTAAGTTGTAAGTATACACTTGAATACACGTAACTCATATCTATTGAACCATGAATTTATAATTTGCAAATATGGATACCATCGATAAAAAGATTTGTATTAAGCAAATAGCCATGTATGCATACATCAATATATGTCGATATAAGTATAAAATATAGTTACAAAATAGCCATATAGGTTTACGAGAATGCCATATAGGCATTCAATGTCAAATATATCCAATACAAAATATGTACAAAATTGCCATGTAGGCATACAACAAAGGGATCTGTGCATTCAAAATTCATTTCTCTCCATGCTCTGGTTCAAATACAATTTTCTTTCCCTTTGTTGGGCGATCCGATGGCGATAAGTCTATCACCCGTTTCTGTTGTGCTTGAGGACTGCTCCTGCTCCTCCTCCTAGTGTTTAGCTTCTGGTGAAGTTTCAACTATTACAATGAGAAGTAAAGACATTAATATATATAAATTACATTATAAAAATTAATATATTTAACAAAATAATCACTTACGGCCATCTCACGATCACTCTCCTCTATGGAAATATTTGCATGCCAATGCTCAGGCATGCTCAAGCCCTGTATAAACCATCCAAATAGGAATTAAACTACAAATCAATAATGGTGTGATTTTGCACTAGAACTAGTTCATCTATAACAATGAATGTAAATTGAAATTTAGTAATTTGCCTCATACCTCCCCTATCAGATCCATCAAGGATTGTATAGCGGAGGAAACACCAATATCCATTGCCCTCGTAATGTTTGGCAGTGTTTCTGTCACCAACATCTGAAAATAAAACAACAAATTATTCAATCACAAAAAAGTTACAATAGCGATCTATGTGATGACTTATAATGTATGAGATCTAATGAACAAAATTTTGAGTACAAGTATTAAACAGATATATTTCTGATTATTAGTTATCAAATTTGAAGTTACAATGCTTTGATTTTGAATGATAAGTATATAATGCAATGTAAAAGGTCAACAATATGAATATATAAATTACATAAATCTAGTAAACTTAGAATTCATTACTTAAGTTCTCTTTAAATTCTATATTACCTCATGAATGTTTGATCAAATCTACTGGCACTAGGAGGTGTTTCCTTGAAACCTCAAACAATACCCTATTCAACATCCAAAATCACATATTAAAATACCATTCGTAAAACAATGCTATTAACACATGTAATAAATTTATAATTGTTTACTAACTTTACATACCCCACCAATAGGTGTACTACAAAAATAAGTAGGTGGATGACTGGTGTATCTAGTCTCTACACTGTGACCCTACAATTTCATTAAAATAATAAAACTAAATTAGTTAATCTTGCATTTCACTTTTGAAATTTAATAAATTAAATTCAATGAATATGCTGAATTTTACCTGAGTTTCAATGACATGCATCATGCAAAATGTCAGCCATCCTCTCCATCCTCGTAGATGCATACGGATCAGGCTGCGTAGTAGCATATGGATCCTACATAGCACCCTCTTGAGTGCCGATAGGGTCATACGAACAAGTTGACCCACAAGATTGACACACATGGGTTCGAATGCCACCACCTGAAGACTCCCCTAGATGGCGATGTACAATAGGGCTAGTGTGATGGATGACACTCTGAGTCAAAGTTATGATCGCCTACAATGTCTCTATGTCGGCACTCTCCTTGGCAATGGCAGGCATCACAATCTGCTCATGAGGCAGCCTAGCGAGAGGTCGTCTCCCTTGCCGTGTAGGATCTAGCTGTGCACCGGGCCTATCCTGAGCTGACTTCCCACCTCTCTCCTGGAACTCCCTCATATCAAAATAATTTAGGATTTGGTTCAATACAAACTCATTGTATAGTTTACTAAGAAAATATTGGGGGACTTCACAATTATTGCACAGTGGGTAATCATAGACCATATACCATCTTTCATAAAAATGGTTCTTAATCTCTTGGTGGTGGCACCAATGAATAGGAAACCTCTTTGCATTAAGGGTAAGATTTTGATTTATTTTAGGGTCAGTGAATAGAGAGCACAAATCACTTTTAGTAAATTTTAAATCTTTTACTTGTTTATATGATAATTTGTCTACATAATATGCCCTAGTTGTCTGCCTCCTATCTTACCATCCAGATATTTGTTGGGTGATTACATCTACATTTTTTAACATGTCTTTCAATGAATTTGCTAGAAGTATTATTTTTGTGGTTGAAGCATTTGGATCACTCAACCTACTGATAAGATCCTCAAGTTGTTTTCTATTGTTCTCAATTTCACTCCTTAAATTTTCTTGAGTGCCAAAAAGAAATTGAGAGAATGGTGGGGGAGGTTGATTTTGTTGAGGATTTTGCTGTTGAGGATTTAGCTCCTCTTCTTGTTGAGGATTTGCAGGATTTCCTACAAATTAAAAAAAAAATCAAATCTAACCTAAAACAAACAAAATCAATTTCAAACTAACAAATTCAAAACAAATAGTAAACAATACTTACCTCTTGCATCTCTTCGTCGTTGTGGCACCATATTTGCAGACAAAATCCAACTATTCTTGATGAAATTTGCAGAAGTCCTTCCTCCTAGAACGCGAGCGCAAAATTGAGGGTTTTTGGCTACGGGCAGAGCTGAGAAACAGTGAAAAGCAAATGATACACATTTCACTTTTTTTTTCTTTTAAAAGCACATAACGCGCTTACGTTATAACGCGAGTGCATTATGTGTTTCCCCATTTTTTTCTTACTTGGCCACAAAAGTGCGACCAACTTCATGCACCCGCCCAATATTAGAATAAGCTCTATATAAGTTCCAATAAATTCATCAAATATAGAGAGTTTGAAATTTGTGATCTTGTTTCTAAAATAAAATCAATAAACACAAATTAGGATCATGAAAAGAAGGGAAAATTTGAGTGTGATAGTTGGGCCGTTATGTTACATTGCAAAATATGGATCAAAAGCATATAAGTTTGGCTACACTAGAGGTTCAAGAGTTAGAATATCTAAAGAAAATTATGAATCTTAAGCATTTTTTTCCTAATGCAAGGGGAAAACATCAAAAAATAAAAATAAAGAAAAAAGAAAAAAAGTAAAGAGAAAAATTTCATCCAATGGTGAAAACTATTTTTTTGACACCTTGGGAAAGTACCATGATGAAAACATGGAAAATAGGGAGCATAGATCTAAACTTGTTATCCTTTGTCTATAAGACCCTCACACTTGGGGGCAAGTCCATTTCATCCACCTTTGATATATCTCATTATTGGCATGGTCACCTTCTCACTTTGACCTTTATTTTGAGTTGGTAGAAGTGTTGATTCATGCTTTGGGAAACATGCCTTGATAAAACCTATAACCCTTAGAAAATATTTTGAATTTTCCATTCACTTAAATATTATGACAACGTTTTCACTTGAACTTTAATGCACATAACACAATTAAAACATCCAAGCTCAAGTCATTAAAGTAGTATGGACACCAATTTCCAAATCATGTATAGAAAAAAATTGAAGGAACAACTTCACAAAAATTTAAAAATATCTTTTGTAACTTAACATCCTAAACAAAAGCTTAAATGTGTCATTACAAATTTTAAATGAGACATCATTCCCAACCCACCTTGCTTGCATACATTCTTTCTTGGTGGCATAATAAATTTTTCCTTGATGTATATCATTTTAAATATATTTTCATTTTATTTGTCTTCAATTGATCTTTAGGCTTGGTTTAGCTTGAGGAATTTATTTTGTTTGCTTCTTTTTCTAGCTTATTTTCTTGCTTTCTTGTTTTAGGGGTGTCCTTGGGGAATCTTTCGATAACTAACATCATGGTATTCTATATCATGGTGTTATCTATCAATTTTTTTTTTGTGACTTATTTTTGCTTTTATCATTCATGTGGCACATGCCAACAACATCATCATGGTTTTTCATATTATGGTACATCTTGCTATCTATTATAGCAAGCATAAGGTTGCTCATAATCTAGAATTCTAGCATGTGCCTTAACATTAATTCATCTTCTCTGCACTTATTTTTTCTTAGACAATTCCACCCCAAGTTATCCACCTCTATCTATTCCTTACCCATCTAATTCTTCTTACATCCATTTTGAGAGTATATTAGTGTTATCCATCCTTCACTATCATCTTGAGGGAGCATCCCTAAATTTATCTAAAAATTCCAATTCTTGGGGCATGTTTCCCCTTTTCCCAGTAGGTTCTAATATCTATTTTCTTGTGAAATATAACATCATGTAGTAACAGAAAAAGTAGCCTTTTCCCCAAGTACTTGGTTTGATAATTGACATTAAAACTGAATTAATGGTGTCTTGGAATAGTGTTGTAATGTTTTGTATACATTCACATAATTCTAGGACCTTTATGTGATTGAAATATGTCTTAATTGGTCCTTTGCAAAGGTGTTGTGAAGTATTGTAACACACTTTCACACTTTTCTAGGATTTATTTACTTAATTAAGTTTAATGGGCCCCTTCTTAATAAAATGTATTTAAAATTTGTACCTTATTTAGGTGTTGTAAAGTGTTTTAAAGCACTTTCATATTTATCTAGGGCAGTCTTAATTAATTGTGGTTAATTGGAGTTAATTAACCCCTTTGATTCAAATTTAAACCTTATTTATGACACCTCTCAAAGATCTATCTCAACACCCATGATTAAAATAATATAACATTTAATTGGGAAAAAAATAGGTCTTGGAAAATGGTGCGAGGACCCATTTCCCTAGGTGGTGAATGGGTCCTCCCTCTATAGGACCCCCTTTCATCAGTTGATTCTAAATGAGTTTTTTTGCTCTTTCCATCCCTTGGGGTTAGGTCCTAGAAAACTAGGCCAGGACCCATTTGCCCTAGGTGGTGAATGGGTCCTCCCTTAATGAGGACCCCCTTTTCAAATTTAATTCTGGTGGGAATTTAATAAAGTTTACCTCCAGATCTAGTATTGGCCTTAATTATTTGAATTTCAAGGTTAATCTCCTAACTTAGTATAAATAAGGGGTTATTTCACATTGTTTCTCCTAGCAACTTCAAGAGAGCATTATAAGAGCATTCACAAGGCATTTCAAGGTAGATTTCAAGAGTTTATTGCAGCAATTCAAGATCATATCATCATGACAAGGGTTTAATGCATTCATGTATGTTGTTGAGCTAAGAAAGTGGATGTAGAATTGAAGATCTACTTGCAAGCATTGTTTCACATCATATTCAAGGATCAAGATCTACATTCTTCATGGCCACCGCATGCTATTTTGTATATTTTTTTCATAAGACATCATCCAATGTGATATCAATTGCATATTTCATGTCTCATGCTTCAATCTATTTATTTCATCATTTGGTTTGATTACCTACAAGGGGTTTGACCAAGGAAAACCCCCATTCACTAATGAACAAGTTTTTCTCCCCTTGAATGTGTGATTGCAAAATTAGGGGTTGAAGATCAAGTGGAGCAAGTTTGGAGAAAAATTGTTAAAGTTGTCATTCATAGTGCATGAACAAAGAAACAAGGCTACGACATTATCTATAGACTTCCACAAGTTGATAACTGAGATTTTGAGAGTGCAAAATTTAAGGAACAAAACCCTGATCTCTGTTTTAGAAATCCTAACAAGGGCCCATTCGCCATTGAAGGCGAATGAGTCCTCTATAGCTTAAAAACAAGTTTTTGACAAGGTACACGACTTTTTATGCTCTAAAAACTTCCCTCATAGTTGCTTTAATAGTTAGGTATCATTTCTGATTGTTATTTGCATCTTTTAGCTCTCATAATTGAATGTTTCATAGTGAAAATTAGTTGGTTCATCATCTTGATCCATTCATCTTGGTGGTGAACCCTATTTCTCTATGTTTCACATCATTTCAAAGATGGAAAAAATGTAGACACCTATTTCTAACCATCACCTAATGTCACATCAACTAGTCTCTTGCCACATCTTATTCATAACCTATTCCATTTCCTAGTTCCCTTCCAAATTCCCTTTTAACCACCTATCCTTAAAAAAGTAATATCTCCAAATATAGTCCATTTTCTATTAAATAAAAAATCTATTTTATTATCAATGACCAAATAAATAAAATATCCATTATTCATCAAATCTCTAAATATCCACTCAATATTCCTTTGTAACCCACCTCATTATACCACCACTATTTTTACCCTATGCACACCTATTTATCAAAACCAAATAAAAAAGGAGATAATTATTCTCACCCATTTGTAAATTCCATGAATATTCTTAGCCAATAAATAAATTCACCATTTTCTCTCAATCAATCTCAACTATCCATTGAGATCAAATCTCCACCATTTACATTCTCATCTCCAACTCTATAAATCAACTCCTTCATCCTTCATTTCTAGGCTCTCAAATGATCACTTTGTAGGTATACATTGTCAATTTGGGCAACCTACATTCCATATAAGAGAAGATATATGACATCACAATGGAAGTTTAAATATTTTTATTTTTCTTTACATTTTTTTTTCATTCATTGTTGCTCTATTTGAGTGTAGTATTTTCTTCATATTTTTGGGTTTGTTTATTGATCTAACTTAGTTTTTGTAGCTTGGATGTAAAGGATATACACATACTTTTAATAAATTTAAGAGCTTCCTATAAAATATTATGAGGTTTATGTAGTCTCTATATGACTACAATGTAAAATATGAAGATAAAAATAATATTTATTTAGATGTCTTTAAAGATAAGCTCACGCAAATCAATAAAATTAATCCTTTATAGGATTGAACTATAATTTAGCTAGACCAATATTAATTTTTCATATTTAAATGACCATATTTATACTATCACATTGAAAGCAAAATTCTTATTAAAACTCCAAATTAATGTTGCATTGGCACTCCATATGGCATGGTGTAATTCTTAACAACAAATTTAGAATTGAATACCATGGTGGAATCTCAATATGCCACAAAAATGAATCCCTAATCATGATGAACTCCTTAATAATGTCGTGTTACGATATTTATCAAATCCAACACAACCGAATTCTTTGTTGGATTCTAATTCTATGTCATATGCCTTAAAATCCATAGACAAACCATTTTATAAATGTTATAACAATGCTTTCAAAAATATGACTAAGTTCATAAGAGCCCATGTGAAAATTGGGAGATGACTATAGGAACTATAACATATGGATGTGTAGGATCATACTATCAAAACCACAATTTTAGAAAATGGAAACAATTTAGGCTCGATTTTATTGCAAACCAAATCAACACAACTCAAAGTTATGATTATCACCAATTCCATGACATCATGAAAATGAAAGAGATTTGTTCACAACACATTTTATTCAATGTGTATATCCAATGAGTCATAAAATATTCAACCAACATGGTATTCAAAAAAGAAACATTTTTTTTAAAACCTAGGTAAACACTTTTAATTTAGAGCTATGAACCGATGAGATCACAAACAGGGGACCTCATCCCCAATATAAATTTTCAAAAAGTACACCCCATTGGGGTTTGAACCTTGATGGAAAGAACAAAAACACAACAAATTAACCATCAAACCATGCCACTATTGGCAATCAAAATAGAAACATTCAATAATGAGACTTTATCACAATAAATCCAATGCATATCAACAAATGCTAAAAGTAGTAGATCACCAAAATGTGTTTAAACTAACCAAATTAAGTTGACTAACTAAAACAAAATATCTTACCATGGAATTTGAGAGATATTTTCGACTTTATATCAACTTCCATTTGAAATACTAAATAGTTATCTCCAAGGATAATAGTAACAACTAAGATTAGGCATAAATCAACTTGTCACCCAAGAAATTGAGGAATAACATAAACATTAATCAGTTCCCTAATACCAAAATTGAAATAAAAGTTAACATATGCCCCCACTAATGAGATTATGATGGTTTTAGTTGAAGGAAATCACTTTTTAAAAGTAAGGGTGTAAAATTTTATAATAAGTTTGCTAAATAATGAGCACATCAAACTACCATGGTTGATCAACTTAAGATCAACACTCATACGTGGGAAAGAACAATACAAAGTTACTCATGGGTATCTTTGACTATAAGAGATAATTATAGCATATGCATTATAGGATCATACTTTAAAAACCATAATGTTATAAAATGTAAACAATTTAGGCTTAGTTTTTATTGCAAACCAAATCAATAAAATTGAAAGTTATTATTATCAACATTGTGAGATTACGACGATGGTGAAGATTTGCACAAAAAAATTTATTTCAATTTGAAAATATCTAATTAATGATGAAACATTCGACCAACATTCTATTAAAAATAGAAACATTAAAGAATGATATTTTATCACAATTAATCAATGCATATCAACAAACACAAAAAGTGACATATCATCAAAATATAATCTAAGTAATTTAAGTTGAGAGAATGAAATGAAAGATCTTACCATACAATTTGAGATACATATAAAACTAACACTATACATATCCTAAATTTCAAATTTTATTATGTAGATAATATGAAGTCCAAAACTTAACTTAAATTCTACCTCCAAAATGACAATTTTTTGCTTTATTTAAAATTCTATTAAAAAAATAACAAATATTTAATTTTGTGCAAGTTCATAGTGAACTCCAAGTAGTTCATAGTGAGCTCCCATAGCCTATGATCATCTACAAAATAAAAAACAAATTTCCACAAGAGAGTTTGGAAAGAGAATAACTTTCTTGATTATGAATGCAACTTGATACAATATGATACAAGCGGCCTTCTTATATAAGTAAGGTTTGAGATGGGATTAGAGAAGACCAGGACAAAGGTCTTAATCCTATGACATGAGATAAATAATTATAAGATAAGATAACATGACAACTACATTCTTAGGACCTAAGTAAACTTAACATGTGAATAGGACCTACTAGGTGAACTAGTAAGGTAAAAAACCTTATTCACACCAACACCCCGTCTTAAGGATGCATATATATGATATAAGAATGCATGGATGATAGGATGAGTCCCAACTACTTGACCATTTTAGATACCCATTTAAAAATTATCTCTCACAAACATGGTCTCTCTTCTTGGTGGAATTTTTTCCACAAGGGTTTCTCCACATAAATCATGTGTTATGTGATCCTCTTATGTTACTAAATTGTGTCTCATTTATGCTATCTTATGGTGATTATTTATTTATTGTTGTTATAAGTTCACATAAGGTGGTGTTATTAAGCATGTTATGTTGGTTGGATTTTAGCAGCACAAAGAAGATGAATTTAATCATGGAAATTCCATATTAAGGCAGAGCTTAATTTCATATTTGCATATATGTTTCAGATTTTCATGTTGTAGTAGTCCAATCCTTGTATCTCATCCATTGAAGTCATATTTGGATAGAGTTTGAATTTTCCAACAAATGGTATTAGAACCTATATGTTTCTCATCATTTGGTATTAGAGTTGATGGTTAACTAGGTTTTAGGTATTTCTTCTTTTTGATTTCTTAGCCTAGAAATCTTGTGGGAATTTTGTTAGATGAAATTAATGTCAGAAGGCTTGTGGGGCTGCAATGAATGTTCTATGAGTTAACTTTATTTTGTAGATTTGTGAGATTGGAAGCCATGGATATTGTTAATGTGATCTATATTGGGTATTGGAAGCTCATGATTATAGATATTTATGGAGTTGGTTATGTTTTGGTAACTTGGATCTCTTGTTTGACAATATGTGTATCCTCTTTTTGGTGGTTTTGTCCCTTTACCTTGAGGTCATGTGCAATGAGAAGGTGTTCTTGTTGGATGGGTACTTTTGACATCTTGGTCACATAAAGAAACACCCTTTGGACTACAAAATGGAGTGCTTATGTTCGCTTCATGGTTTTAGCCCTTGGTTACATGAAAGCATTGGATGATAAGCCATTTCAACCTCTTTGTGAGTTATGGAGATGATATGTTTCATATGTTATAACCTCTTGGAATTTACTTGATTTTCCTATTGGGTTGCATTTTTCTCTTGTTTTCAGTTGTGGGTTTATAGATCTAAAATTATTCCATTATTCAAATGACATGTTTGATGTGAATGTTTATATGTTTAAGTGGATTTTAGATTTACAAAAGGGTTTTGTAGGTTTTACACATTAACAAAGATCTATGGAATGCAGATCTATGATAAGACTATGTTTAGGGTGTTATTGATGAATACAACTATAGGTTTACGCGCCTTCTTGGAGGGTTCTTATTCATCTATGACTACTCTTATATGTGTTTGTTTGAAAAATCAAATCTAGCATTGATCTAGTGTTTAAGTCTTGGAAATATGCATGTTATACCTACTTATCTCTATTCTACATGTTACTAATTTGTGGGATTGAATCTATTTTCAATTATTTGAGATTGAAGCATTGGTTATTTATTTCTCCTTTGAGATGTTACATATGTGAAAATATTGTAAAGTTGTCTGATGCGAATTTTATTTGGCTAGCATTTCTACCACTCTTAGTATGTATGATTGCCACCCACTTGATTATTGCTTGAATTTGGAAGAGAATCAAAAAAGACATTAGAACTAAAAATTAAGAATGAGCAATGTGATTATTCCTAGGAACAAGCTCCTAGCTAAGGCTGCCAAGCTTTTCAAAATATTTAGAGAAAAGTCTTCCCATTAGAAACAACTTGTGATCCACAAGACTTCTACATAACATATCAAAGCTTATGCAGATAGAAGAAAAGGAGTTTCTCAATAACTCCAATTGCACGTGTTTATTAATTTTCTTAGTGTCAAGATACTTATTACATTTTAATGTTATTTTTTTTGTAAAATTGACTTTTTTATCTCATAATTATGAAGGTTAGATAATAAGTATTTTTTGTGTGAAAGTTGAGAGATTTCTAACTTTACAAAATTACCTTTATTTCTCTCAAATATTGTAAAAGATAGTTACTTGGGTAGTTATAAGTTGGTTATGAGTTACTTACCAGGTAAATCCTATTTATTGAAGGCTTATGTAATTGTGAAAGGAATTTTTGACATTTTCACAAGTTTGCATAAGGGGTTTTTTTAGAATTGTGCAATTCTACAAAATAATAGAAAGCATTCTTGAAGGTACATTCATGGTATTTTCTCTCTGTCATTATTAATCTTTTCATATGTTAAGTTGGTGATAACCTTTGTGATCCTAAATCTTATTTGTGAATGCGAATGGTCAATCTTTCATGATCACATTTGAAACATGTTTATTTCTTGGTATCTCAATTTAAATGTGTTGCCATTTTGAAAATCTAAAATGATTATGGAGCTCATATGTGTAGTTTATGATCTTGGTAATGTACCCATTTAAGTTTCTTTTAATTTCCACTTAAAAATCCAATTAAGATTATACAAGAGAGCTGCCCCTCTCAAGTGCAGAGGAAGATTGTTATTTCACAAGAAATCTCTCCATTACTCTTTTTGTGTCTTGAAATGATTGTGCAAGAAGATCCCAAGCTTCTTTTCCTTCGAAGTGGTTGCAACTCTCCAAAGGAGAGTTTCATCAAGACCCTGCACTATGAACAACAATGAACAAAAATGCTTTCTGATTTGTTTTTCGATTTTCCCACAATATATATCTTCTTTTGTGTAAGCATTGCTAATGTTGTTGCATCCATCAGTTTTGAATGCCCATTTTGCACAAGGTCCCATAGCTCTTGTGATTTGAACAAAATCTTCATTTGAAAGCACCAAAAATCATTATTTTTTCTTTTATTTTTCTAACATCTGATAACAGAGCAGGTTCAAAAATAATGATTTTTGGTGCTTTCAAATGAAGATTTTGTTCAAATCACAAGAGCTATGGGACCTTGTGCAAAATTACAATAAACAATTAATAGTTAAATAAACCAAAACTGTGAAAACCACACATGAGAGGCAAACAATTATAGTTTTTTATTGTCCAAATTGTCTAAATATAGACCTTATTTAGAAGGTATGTTGGATGAAGAATTACAACCAACTATTAGTTACAAAAATAATTTTAATTTTATTTTTGAGAGAGATTTTCAATAAAATCTCAAGTAGCTTGTGTTGGCTTGAGCAATAACCTCATAACTAAGATTTGCGAGTGCCATTTCTAGTTTAAGATATTTTCGCCCTGCATAGTGGTTTGCATGTTTTGCAAGTTATAATACTCCTCCCTTATCAATTTGTTTTTGGTCCATCACTATACCTGTACGCTCCCTCATGTTCTATTCATGCTCGTGGATGAGAGTTTTCATTTCACTAAGCTTGGCATTGGTTGTACAAGCTATGTGCTCTTCTATCATACTCCTTATTGACATCCATGCTCTCTTGCAGAAAAGATAAATGAAATGTTTAAAATTATAAAATATACAAATTAGAATAGAAAATAAAAACCCTAGATGGTCCTGTAGTCACATAATGGTGCAAATCTGATTTGGATATTTTGTTTGTGCTTGCAGACTGAATTTGGTGCGTAAGGTTCTGATCAGAGGTCTGCAGAAGACTTCGTGCATGAACTTAGAATTATTCTGCTTCTAAACATATCTGTTCTGAACAAAATTTTGCTTGTGCATGCAAACTGAATTTCATGCATGCAAAGATGAATCAAAAGAACAATCCATACATGCTCTGTAAATAGGTATCCAAAGTACTTTGCTCTGAAAGATTAAAATGAGCAATAAAAGAATAAAATTTAATATTTTCGGCGACTTATATATCGACAGATGCACATTCCACTCTGAAAGAGATTTATTTTGCAACCAAAAAAGCTGCAGGAAAATGGTTTACTCGATGCACATTCCACTCTGAAAGAGATTTATTTTGCAACCAAAAAAGCTGCAGGAAAATGGTTTACTCAATATCATACATCTTGAATACTGCACAGACTGCAGCATTCATCTCTAACCAAACCACCTTCAGTGTTGGAATATTTTCTATTTTTAAAGTTTAAGCAAATCCAAACCAGATAAATATAGCTAGAATCTTCAAATGAACTTTATATTCTACGGGAGAAAAAGCATTTTTTTTCCTTAATCTCTTTGATAGCAATAAGATATCCTTTTTCACAAAGTATAAAATTGCCTATAAGTAGGTGATCAACTATCAACAATATTCAGACTAATTATGCAGATCTTGAACAAGAAGATACAGTCTTCTAAAATATATATTGACATTTACAAAAGCACATTTCTGGTATCACATCTGACATCCTCAACATTCCTACGAAATTGAAAACATAACCAAGTTATCCACACGAGGAGTTTAGGATCCCAACAAACTGCTCACATTGGAACCAAGTGACACAAACCAAAGACATATACAGCATGAACTTCCCTAGCTTCCATACACTATTTAACTATCAATATCCTACAATACAGTTACACACACTATTTAACTATTAATATCCTACCGTGCAAAGACATATAGCAGTAACACTTGCACCGTACACGTTAAAAATTTGTTGTGTGTAAACCAGGCACGGTGTAGTTCCCATACTTTGTGCTTTAACAGTTCAAATTTGATCTCACTAAGCAAGAGTTCAAATTTATAGGTGTCTAAAGAAACATAATAAGTAAGCAACTACTCTGCAAGTTGCTCCAACTTTGCCATTAAAGTATGCTCCAGACCTACAAGTGCTTTGTTTCCTGCCTTAAGGCGCGGCACACGAGTCTGTGCGCCAGCCAATTTTCCGTGACGCTTCCCAAATCCATTGCCCTGTAAATAACGAGGAGAATATTCAAGGGCATCAAAAGCATCAATATGTTCAAGATGATGAGGATTTCCATGCTGGCCAACCCGAACTCCAATCTTTAGAGGCTTGGCAATGGCAGTTTCAGCGCGAGGTGGCCTAGGTTTTGCACATCGAGCCTTTATTTTTGGAAAGTTGAGCCTTTTAATTTCGGGAGCCATCCTCTTGTGAAAATCAGGATCCTTATCTTGAGACAGACTTTGCCAAGGAATAATCCACTGCTGTGTAGTAAAATTAGGGCCGGGAGGACCGATGTAGTCACCACCTGCTGGACCTACAATCCTAGGTATACCAGGAGCAACTGACTGAAAAAGCCTGTACATTTTTGCAGACCTCTGAAGATGTTGAGAATTATTCCTTGATTCTTTTGGTCTAGTCGGAAATTACTTGATTTGGAGTACCTTTGGCTTAATTGAAATTTTCTAGCAAAATAAGAGTTGTCAGCCTTGATTTTTAGTATTTTATAAACTGTCTCCTTACTTTAAAGGTTGCTTCCACCTTCAAATTTGAGCGCCTGCAACCAATCTTGCAAATGCTATGAAGGTCACTGCCAATTCAAGATTTTTCAACTTTAAACGCGGATTTCGCTGTCGAGTTTGAGAATCTGAGTCTCTCCTTATCTGAATTCTGCTCTTTGCTGTCAAATTCTATCTGATAACTTTCCTTCTCTGAAATTAGTTCTTTACCACAATTTTGAATATCCGAGTACTCCCCTTCTGAATGCTGTTTTTCACTGTCAAAATCTGTGTATTTGGGCTTTTTCTTCTCGCTCTGTGATTTTGTACTTCTAATTTTTGAGTATCCAAACTTTTCCTTCTCTAAATATTGTTCACCACCACTGTCAAATCAGTCCTGCAGCAGATTTTAATTTCAATAATGAGATTCATGATTCAACTAGAACATATTTTCCTCAGTAATTTTTAGATCACCGTTAAAAATCCAATTTCTTACTAAAATCTACATTAGACTGCTCGAAACAAAGATCTTTTTCTACTCACTATCTCCTGAACTTTGTTCTACTACCATAAAAACTTAAGGTCTTAAAAACATTTACTTCGTTACTTCAAATTTAAAAACTCTTCTACATAAAAACATCCTTACTTTCTCTTTAATGTCATTTACACTCATTTGGCTCTAAAAGAACAGCAAAAAACTATAATTTACAAAGATCTTTTTCTACTCACTATCTCCTGAACTTTGTTCTACTACCATAAAAACTTAAGGTCTTAAAAACATTTACTTCGTTACTTCAAATTTAAAAACTCTTCTACATAAAAACATCCTTACTTTCTCTTTAATGTCATTTACACTCATTTG
>VDFB02318924.1:0-22109 GCA_007258455.2 Sequoia sempervirens
AAATTAAAACAAACAAAATTCTTTAGTGCCGTCCCATTTTTCTCTATCCACAGAGATTCTTTTGAAGCTTTTTTTGGCTCTCAGATTGTGTAAGCTTCTCCAAATGGCTGCTGCAGAACGAGTATGCAAAGGAAAACTATTCTAGATGCCGATGAAAGTGAAAATGCAGATGAATATGGACAGGGGCTATAGATTATGTACAGGGGCTGTGAATTGAAAATGTCATGATTCTACTGCTATTATGCTATGATTCTATGCTATTGCTATGAAAATGCTCTATGAATGCTGGGAATACTATGCAATTTGCCTATAGTTTATTTGCTTCAAATTCTATATATTTTGGAGCTCCCGGCAACTGTATTTATAGATTTTTTGCAGGCTCCATCCCGGCTGGCAAGAATCTACGGCTGTGAGATTGTCTGGTATGTTTGAATGGTGAGAGATTGAAAGGTTGAGAAGAAAATGGGGGAGGTTGAGAGGTTGGAGAGAAGAATGGATTCTTGTCTTCAACTCACATGAACAAGCCTGCACAGAAACAGAGAAATTTAATTTTCTGTTTTGGCAGTTTGTTTCCCGGGAGTTGAAGATAAATCCCAAATTAAATAAATATTTAAATTTATTTAATTTTATTTATTGCTTTTGATATTTGATTTTTGAAAACTATAGAAGAATTAAATATTTTTGGAATATTTAATCATGATGTGACTTTAGAAGTTTTTTTTGAAATATTTAGAAGAATTAATTAAATATTTCTGGAAATATTTAATTATGAATAGATTTTTGAATTGAATTAGAGGAATTTTGAAATGATTTAAAAATGAATATTGGATTAGAGGAAATAATCAAATATTTTGGAATATTTAATTACAAATGATATTTAGAAGAATTATAATATTTTAATCTTTATTTGAATAAGATATTCAAACTAAGATTATATGATAATTAATATAAATAAATTGTAACACTTATTTAATTAATTAAGAAATGAATATAAAAAGGTGATTAAATATTTAATCAAAATGAAATCATGAACAATATAAATAAATTATTTAAATTTATTTATATGTAGATAGAATCAAAAGATTTTAATTAAATATTAAAAATATTTAATTAATTACCAGACAATGTGATATGACCATTTTTAAGTGTATACAGTTTCCAACGCCCTTTAGTACAACCATCTTGCGCATACTCTGCAAGGAGGGGCATCCCATGAGATCACGTCTTAGAGACATTCTTTCAATAGTTCTCTTGACTTTTCATGCGTCCACATTTTTCACGGACGTATCAGCAAGAGCATTTCCAACTATAAAATCTGGAAGAAATCCTTTTCCATTTATGCTTGGAGGAACGACTACTGTACCTGGGTCCAAAGCTCCCATTTGTGTACAGAAGGGAGGATGCTGGCAAGGGTCGTGGAGTCTGGTATTCCATATAGAATAATAAGAATCTGGAGGGTAAATTTTGTGTTGGTTTTATGATTGCAAATTTCTCTGTTTAATTTTCTGTTCTTTTTGTAAAACAATTCCCATGAAACAAGGGCTTCAAACTTTCAATATTGCAGAAAATTTTAAATTATTTCCATGCCAATCTGAACAAAACACTTCTTTTCTTCTTTCAGTCACCTTTATGTGAGTTTCTTAGACGTAGTTTTCTGTGTGACCTGTGTAAGGGATTCTATTGACAATATCATCATTATTAGTTGCCTAACCTAATGCTGAGCCAAAAATCTTTTCTGACTTACGACCTTGTATAGCTATATTACCTCCAACGAAGCTAATAGGATTTGATAATAGTGTGAGTGCTAAGTCTTCAAATTTATGTGCATCTGTTGGGTCAGAAAAAACATAACAAAAAAATGATGTGTATGACAAACCATAGGAAAGCATATGAATCTCATAAATTTGGAATGTTGCTTAAAACCTTACATTGCTCTTGTACAAATTAAGCTAACTAATAAAGCCACAATTCTTAAAAGTAAAACCGTAGACATAGCTGGATGGAGGGGTGATGGGCAACGAAGAATCCTACAACACATTATGACAGGGTCTAATTTTGTTACATTCTAATCTCCACCGAAAATCATCCAAGAAGACATTTAATACAACACTTCTCGATTTCCAGGAACTTACAGCTTGCTGTTTTCTGGGAATGCACCAATGTCGGCTGGAGGTGCTGATTAAGATATTCTTAAATTAAAACTTCAAGTAAAATAATATTCTGATTTCTTGTTTCCACGATTTGTGTTGGTATAACTATTTTTTTGTAGTTCGTTTGCTGTGGTTTAGGGATGGCCACGTTCTTTCTCTTTCTCTTTTCATTGAATTGTTTGATATACAGTATTTTTTTAACATAAATGGTTAGGATTTAGATCTCTGACAATGAATAAAATTTCGTTGATATGATCATGACCATTCACTGCTGTTTCTAGACAAATTTCTTTAATATGAGCGTGGCCATCGGCTGCTGTCAACATTCTGAGTTGTATATAATAAAGAGATTTCCCCTATATATGGGATTTAAGATAATCCTAAAAGTGGTTATGGCATGTACTTTTAGATAAATCTGTTATGGCATGTACTTTTAGATAAGGAAGCTTTAGCATCCTATGACCTTGTATATTTTACCGTTGCCTTTAGTTACCGTCAACATCCTAAATGTTGAGTGCTTAGAAATTTCCTAAGTATTCCAGACATTTAGTTTTCATAAGTGAGAGGATGCTATGGTTACCAGTTTTCTTACTCTTTGCAGTATTATCTATTTTTTGTATTAATTTGTTTCATTTTGGTACTATTAAAATATGTAATCTGTAGATCTGTAAATGAAATTCATTACTAATTTGCTATTTCCGAGAAGGTAGATTTATTATATGAAAATTGAAACCCATAATCCTTACCATTCACTGCTGTCAATCTTATGATAAATTTAATTTATATAATTAAATTTTTCTGCTGTGCTCCTCTTTTGTAGCTGAAAATTATAAATTTTATTTACATAAGTAAATTCTTCTGTCCTCCTCTTTTGCAGCTAGAAATGATAAATTTTAATTACAGAGTTAATTTATTTTTTTCTGCTGTCCTCTTTTGCAGCTAGAAATGATATATTTTATTTACATAGTTAAATTTTTCTGTTGTCCTCTTTTGCAGCTGGAAATGATAAATTTTATTTACATGGTTAAATTTTTCTGCTGTTCTCTTTTGGAGCTGGAAATGATAAATTTTATTTGTGATTTTTTTGTGACTAGAAATGATAAAATTGATATACACAACTAAATTCTTTTCGTGCTCTCTTTTGCACCTAAAAATGATAAATTTTTATTTACCATAAGTTTGTTTTGAACAAAAATATTTTTGTGCATGTAAGTGGGTAATTACTTACCTTCATTTGTAGCTATTTGAAGACCTATGAGAGAAGTAGGAAATGCAAACAAATTAAAGTTAATATATATACTTTTCCTGTTGCTTAGACGAGTTAAGGCATTCCAAAATATACATATGTTTTATTATTATTTTCAAATCTATTTATTATGAGATCTACAACGTTACTTATATTGAATCTTTATTTACAAGTAAATGATAGAGAAGCTAAATAACAATAAGATATAAACTAATAATTAGATATTAGGTATAATATAAGTAGATATTTTGGAAATTTAGAAATATTTTAATTCCTTAGAGAGTTACATGTTTATTTTCCTTATAATTTCCTTATTAGATTTTATTTATTTATTTATATGGATCTAAAATCTAGAATGATTTGTTAAATGATTTTACTTAAGAACTTTAGAAATAATGATAATAGGTTTCCTGATGATGGATCATGTAGTGTGATCCGAAACGTTGATGCTAAAAATTGTTGCACACAATCAAATCCAGAAGCTATACAGACTTAACTTTAGAAATAGTTCAAATTTTGGAAAAACTCATCTCACTATCTCATATTATAAGGTATCTTTTTCTTGAAGATGTTAGTGAATATTAACTGATAATTATGGTTTTCAACTTCTATTGACAATGGTCCTGATTCTTGAAAATTTAGAATTTTTCTTAAGGGACCAATCCTTTATGTAGAATTCACTTGGAAATATTATTTGAATCATTATAGTTATAAATATTTAACTTGTGGAATTACTTTGTTAGATGATTAGTATCTTGGTTTCATCTTGAGGACTATCTGAGAGATATTATGATAAAATATTTTTGGAGTTCATTCTATAGTTAGTGGACTTGAAACGTAGAGTGTGTAACCCTAATTCCAAAATCAAAATATAGGGAGATATACCTTGAGTCTTGAAGAATGTCAAAACAAAGGCATGTGTTATCATTTATGCATGATAGTGTGGCTTAGAGTTTGTGCCATTATGTTTGGGAATGACATTTATAGATGACGTTTGAACCTAGAATATAAGTAAACCTATCCAGCTTTATTTTCTCTTGCAAGCTCAACATTTCAGAAAACCTCCTTCGAATATGTCACCTGGTCTATCCTTATCGAGTTTCTGATTCCTAGCTTCACCTAAGTGGGTGGCAGCTGACTGTTAAACTGTCTGGGGTAATAGACCCTAGAAAGGGTTGCATACCCACTTTGATAGTACATAATTGCATCTTGAGTAGAGGGTTGAATTTTTAACATGTACTCGCGTTATGTTGTTATGAGTATGAATGAAGTTGAGTTTTTTGTTGAAAACTAATCGTTATGCCCTATGAGAGTGAGTCAAATGAGTTGGAGCAACTCATATTGTCAAACTACGGTGCCTCTGCAAAATATATATGTAGGAAAGGCCATCAAGTGATGAGCCCCCGAGGCATTAGGTCGGGCCCTTAGGACTAGTTTTCTAAGTATAGTTAAATTGTTCTTGTTGATTCTCTCCCAATGTTGTAAACTATAATTAATTTGTATAACTATGTTGTTATATCGCTTATTATAGTGATCATGTACTTATGATCCATTGATCTAACATGTGCACCAAGCCATGTAGACCTTTATAGGTACAGGTGTTGGGAGCGAGAAAATTTTGACGCGATGGAACACAAGAGATGTCAGGTAGATAAGAGGTATGTTCTAATGATCCACAATAAGTAGATATTTAGTTTTAAACTTTAAAAAAAAAATACTCATAACCACATTTATTCTTAGCTAATGAGACCATTGTCTATTGACATAAGTACTATAGTATGTTAGTTCTGTTTAAATATATATATATATATATATATATATATTAGAAAAATTAGTAATAGTTGTTGAAGATTGATTGGATTGATAGTGTCCTTTTTGGGGTTTAGAATATGGGCATGACAGTTTTGAGGGCTTAGTTATTGAACCATTAGAGAAGGCCAAAAATTTTGGCACTGTTTCTAGGGATGGTGTCAAACTAGGAAGTTCTTTGGAGTCATTTCTAGTTTCTTTCTTTTTTAGTATCTCTGAAGTTTGTTCTTAGTATACCCTTCATCTGAGAAAAGTAATGATCCACTATTATTTCACCAATTCTTTGCATGAGTTGGCTGATACTGAGTTAATACTGCATACATAGAGGTAGGAGAAGAGATGCTCATGGGAGATTCCTTCCTAATGACCCTAATCCTGATAACCAACTAGTTGAGTTTCAAAATCTGCCAAGAGATGAAGAAGAAGAGGAAAATCCTTTTGTTGATGCATTCCCCAATTTGACCAGTTCTGAAACTTTCTCTTAAGACCAAGCTACCCAAAACCTGATTAAGAATCCATTTGCTTTGGCACTGCATCAAGAAGATATGGCTGGTGCAAATCCAAACAGATCTAACCAACCATCTTTTCCATTTCCTATCACTCACCAGAATGAAGTTGATAATCTCAAGAACATCCCTGCTTCAGTTCTTGCTAACTTCTATGGGCTTGTAATAGAAGACCCTGATACTTTCTTGTTTGAGTTTGATATCCTTTGTAGAAGCTATGACTATAATATTGATGCTCATAGGCTTAAATTGTTTACTACCACTTTAAAATAAGCTGCATTGAGATGGTTTATGAGCCTAGGTAGGAATAATGTAGAGATGTAGGATGATATGAAAAAAAAGTTTCTTAAGAAGTATAAAGAATACTATAGGAGCAGTGATATGAGAGGAGATGATATCTTCAAGATGCATCAAAAGGAAGATGAAAGTTTGGAGGACTAAATTTCAAGGTTTTTGTTTTGCCTACAGAAATCTCCACATCATGTACTCAATGAAGAGTCTCAAAAGTTTCTCTTCCTTAGAGGGATCAATGAAACTTGCATTGATGCTCTGGACCCGATAGGAGGAGGAGATATCACCCAAGTTCCCTGGGATTATATTAAGAAGATATGTTAGAACTACTCTAGGGTAGCTCTAAAGAAAGGAAGAGGTTACCAATCTTCTATGGGTAAATCCTCCACCAATAGAGTTTCAAGGATGTAAATCACTCATTTTCTAGAATATTTCAAGCAGGATATCATAAACAATATGGCTACTAAGCTAGACACTCTTTAAGAAAAGTAGAGACAAGAGGAGGCAGAGGAAATGTTGGCAAAATATTGTCCTCATTGTAGACAAAATAAGGACTGCAGATGCAAAATGGTAGTCAACATTGAGAACAAGCATATTCCACCAGAATTCAGGTTATTTCAGGTTGATTATGATTAGGTTTTATACATTGCACAAAGAAGACCACAGGCTCCAAGACAAGGTATGCCACCAGATCCATTATCTTTTAGTGGACCTTATTTCAATTCTTATACATTTGGTAATCAATGGCAACCCCCATACCCATCCCAACTTTGGAGGCTATCCACCTTAGCCTTGGAACAACCCTCCAAACACCTAGCCCAATTACCAAAACTCTCCACCCAAGTGGTAGCAATTCCAGAGGAATTCACAGCAACCTCCAGGAAACTAGAAACAAACATCCCTGATCAGCCAAGTCTTTGGCACATTTTGATCATACTTTTAGAAATACTTTGTTGTTTTTATTATGCTAAAACAAACATTCAGTCTATTTATGGGTTAGGATATAGACCTTTTTATGACTTAAATATGATGAGTATATTGTGATAAAAAGTCCCATAATTATTACCTTTAATGTTTTATTAGTCTGATAAATACTTTATGGCTTTTTGTGATCATAAACCTTCTTGCAGCCTCCACTACCAAAATTTCCTGCAGCCATATCTGAAACAATGTTTGCCTTAATTTAATAATTAATGAATGGATGAATAAAGTAATGGATTGTCGTAAAGGATGGACGTGTTGAGCTAACCTTCTTCTCCAGGAAAAGATGGCGAGATATTTTGCAGGTACCACAATTGAAGGAAGGGAATTCAATTTCCACTTGAAGAATTGAAGACCAAATCCATAAAGACTGGTTCAAACAACAGAAGATGAGGAGATAGTTTCAACTCATCTGCCATGCAGGGAGAGTGTTCCAGAAATCTAGGCCAGGCATCTTGGTGGTGCATGAATCTAGGATGATGGCGCTTTAAGACTGCTAAACTAATTTGACTTAGTTCTTATCTTGTCATTCACTTCTTTACTTAAGTTAGTTAAATGTAATAAATGACTCCCATTTTATAAGGGAAGGTTGGTTAGTAGTTAGGATCAGTTTTCAATAAATAGCCCATTCTCCTTCAAAGAAGAGGCTGGCTAAGAAAATCGCTATTGTAACACACTTTCAGTCTTAGAAATTTAGCCAAGAGATTGTGCCATGTACTTGTTTACATTGAATCAATAAAGCTTATGAAGTTTTTCATCTAATCTGTTGTCTACTTTTGGCACTACCTAAGGGGGCCCACTTAGGGAACTATCCATACTTTTATTCTGCAAGTTAGAATAGCTACATTTTCCTTCATAGAAGTTAATGTGATTGTTCCTCCAGCTGGCAGAAACACTGAGCTGTCAACTGTTCCTGCATCCACTAGGAGCAGAATAGGTTATCTTTTGACTTTTTCATTTCTAAGCAAAGTTAAACAGTAAAGTTGTTTTCAGTACTTAAATTCCAGTATAAGGCATTTTAGGAATCATGTATGTCTGGAAGGGTGATTAGTGCATATCTTGTGTTGTCCCATTTCAAGTTTACGTCCTTGGGTTGATAATTAAATGAGGTTCTTTAGTAGGTCATGACTGCTAGTTGTGATGTTCAATCCCTGAGTAGAGGAATTCATGTTCCTAGTTATTAAGCTGATTAAAGAATACTACATTTTTGGCACTGTTGCCGGGGATGGTGTCAAACTAAGAACCTATTATAGGCATGCTAGTAAAGAGTTTAAGATTTCATTCTTAGTATTTTTAGTTTACAATTCTGCATTCCAGTATCTCCATAGTTTACTTTTGCTATATGCATCGAAGAAGAGACCAATTTGGAAGATTCCTTCCTAGGAGCATAGATATTGAAGAGACTGAACTGAACCTATTCCAAGACGACCCATATCTGGATGCTGGCCAAGACTTAGTTACTTCATCTTCTTCCTCTGAACTAAGCTTTGACCTATCTGAAGGGACAAAATCAAATAATTCACTTGCTCTTGTAGTTTAACAACTAGGAGCTACTCCAAGAATACAACCAAGAATGGCAAATCCTATTTTTCCATTTCCAATTCTTGACCTACATGACAATAATAACTTCAAAAACATCCCTGCCTCTTTACTGCCAAAGTTCTATGGACTTATTACTGAGGACCCTCATATCTTCTTGTTTGAATTTGAAATCCTTTGTAGAAGCTATGACTATACAACCTCAGCTCACAAGTTGAAATTGTTTCCCTCTACTTTAAAGGAGGGAGCCTTGAGATGGTTCATGGGATTGGGAAGAAATGTAGCTAACAATTGGGATCAAATGAAGACTCTATTCTTGAATAAATATAGAGTATTGTAGAGGAAATGATCTGAGAGGAGATGACATCTTCAAAATGTCACAAAAGGAGGATGAAACCTTGGAGGATTATGTGTCAAGATTCTTGTTTAGTGTGTAGAAGAATACTCATCATGAGCTGAATGAGGAATCTCAAAAACTTCTCTTTTTAAGGGGAGTTAATGATACTTGCATGGAGGCCCTTGACCTCATGGTAGGAGGTGATGTCACCCAAAGTAGTTGGGATGATATCAAAAAAATTTGTCTTAATTACTCCAGAGCAGCTGTAAAGAAGGGAAGGGGGTTTAGACCCACTCCTATAAAAGGAAGTGGCTCTAGAGTATCAAAAGGGAAGATTACCAATCTCTTGTCTGACTTCAAGCAGGATATCATCAATGATGTAGCTACTTAACTAGATACTATGCAAGCTAGAAGGAAGAAAGAGGAAGCTGAAGCAATGTTAGTTGAATATTGCCCCCACTGCTGACAAAGAAAGAAAGATTGCCGATGCAAAGAAGTGGCCAATTTGGAGGTACAGTATCTCCCTACTGAGTTCAAAACCATTGAAGGAGATGAGGAAGTGTTCTTTGTTGCTCAGTGCAGGCCATAGGCCCCAAGACAAGGTATGCCTCAGGATTTTTCTTCATATAATAGTCAATGGCAAAACCAGTACCCTCCAAACTATGGGCCATACTCCCAACCTCAGTGGAATAACCTTTGGCCAAATGCCCAACAAAATCATTGGCAATCCTCACAAGGGAATTGGCAATCACTACAGCAAAATCAGTGGCAGCCTCCACAAGCGAATTGGTAGCAGTCTAACCAATGGAGAGGAGGCCAACAATGGTCAAATCCACCCACTGGTTTCCTGCAACAACCACAACAGCAACAATCCATTATGCCACCTCCTATAGCTACTCAAGGTCAGAATCTGAAGCCAACCCAACTACCTGCTCAAGCAACACCCAATCCAAATAACCAGCAGTAGCAGTAGCAAGTCTATTTTGCTGATCCTAATCATCAGCTTGCCTGTGCTCTTAACCTGAATAATATTAATTTACGTTTGGGAACTTTGCTTCCCACACCATCTCCTCCCATAATCTTAGAATTTCCATCTAAAGAGACTGGCCAAGAAGAAGATACCAATGACCAAGCCCAACCAAATGAGCCAGTTCAGATTCCATCATTACCTAAGGCATCTGATAAAGTGTCCCCTACTTTTTCACAAAGGTTGCAAGGTGAAAATGTAAAAAAATAAGAGGAACCTACATTTGACATCCTTGACCAGCTAAAGCATATATGTGTGAAAATTCCCTTATTCCAAGCAATCAAAGAAGTACCTGTCTATAGCAAGGCCATCAAGGAGGCATGTTTGAAGAAACCGGGGAGGAAAAAGAAAAACCCTCAAACTGTCCATGTCATAAGACAACTCTCTGACTTAATGCTAGGGAAGCTTAGCATTCCAAAATATTTAAATCCAGGAAGCCCGGTTGTGGAGATTAATATTAATGGGTTGCAAATTAAGAATGTTTTAGTAGATTTTAGTGCAGCTATCAATGTTATGACAAAGGATCTGATTGTAAAACTTAGTATTTCAAACCTGAAGGCTACACCTACAATATTACAGCTTGCTGATAGCTCAACTATCAAACCTGATGGAGTAGTTGAAGACCTGGTTGTCACCTTAGACTCCTGGGAGTACCCTGCTGACTTTATGGTCTTATCTCCAAAGGCATCATTGGGGGGATACCCTGTCATACTAGGAAGGCCTTGGTTGGCTACTGCTGATGCTTACATTGGTTGTAGGTCAGATAACATGACAATATTTGATGGGTATAGCACAAAGAAGCTTACCCTCTATTCTCTAGCTCTACCCCAACTTGAATCTGGAGAGGTTGTTTGGCCAGTTTTGGGAGAAGAGGAGGAAGTAAACTCTGTGGCCACTTTAATGATGATTACCAGAGAGATTTTCATTGCACAACAAGAAGAAGAAGGTATACTATCCAATATCCTGCTGAATAACTATGGTACTAAATACTTTCATTGTGAAAAAAATCCATGTTCCTTGCAGACCATGCTTCATTTGTCTACATCAGCTCATTATCCTGTAGCAACTGATTGCTTACACACCTTGCTACCCCACGAGGTAGCAATTCCATTTCTTCTTGAAGTATCTATGGTAGATTTAACCTCCCAAGTTGAGGTAGCCACAGAAGAAACCTTGAATATCAATAAAAACCTCACCAATGAGCAACAAGAATCTATGGTCAAAATGCTTACCAGTCATAAGTCAGTTTTTGCTTGGGAATATGGTGACATGAAGGGTTTGGACCCAAAATTCTATACACATCGCATATATATTAACAGTGAGTTCAGACCTGTCAGGCAGCCTCAAAGAAGAATCAATCCAGCTTTGAGAGAAATTGTTAAAGAAGAATTGTAGAAAATGTTAACAGCTGGCTTTATCTACCCAATCTCGGATAGTCAGTGGGTTTCCCCATTGGTTATTGTTCCTAATAAAGGAGGAAAATGGATGGTATGTGTAGATTACAGAGAGCTTAACTTGGCAACAAAGAAAGATTACTTTCCTTTTCCATTCATTGATCAAGTTCTAGATAATTTAGCTGGGGAAAAGTACTTCTCATTCTTAGATGGCTTCAGTAGGTACAATCAAATCAAAATTGCTCCTGAGGATCAAGAAAAGACTACTTTTATATGCCCTTGGGGAACATTTTCTTATTAAGTTTTGCCTTTTGGTCTTTGTAATGCACCTGCAACTTTCCAGAGGGCAGTCATAAGTATCTTTTCAGACATCTCATATGATTGTATGGAAATATACATGGATGATTTTACTGTTTATGGTACAACATTTGATGAAGCTCAGGCCAACTTGGAGAAAGTACTACAGAGATGTGAAGATCACAACCTATCGCTGAATAGTCAAAAGTGCTTCATGATGATGCAGGAAGGAATAGTACTTGGTCACTATATTTCTGCTGCAGGAATATAGGTTGATCCTGCTAAGATTGAGGTCATCTCTAATCTACCCTTTCTTGCCAAGCAGAAAGATGTAAGGAGCTTTCTAGGCCATGCTGGATACTATAGAAGATTCATCAAGAATTTCAGCCAAACAGTAGGCCCCTTATACAGTCTGCTGAAGAAAGAGGCAAATTTTTCTTGGACAGAGGAATGTGAAAAAGCATTCCTTGATCTAAAAGTCACCCTTACACAGACACCTGTTCTGAAGGGACCTAATTGGTCACTTCTATTTCATATTCATACTGATGCATCCGATTATGCCATTGGGGCAGTGTTAGGGTAGAAGGGTGGTTCAACAGAGCATGCACTCTATTACATAAGCAAAAATTTGCAAGGGGCTGAATTAAATTATACTATTACAAAAAAAGAAATGTTGGCAATCATCTATGCCCTCAATAAATTCAGGTATTACATCACCGGTTATCAAATATTTTTCCACACTAATCATGTAGCAATCTGGTATCTCATGAACAAAAGCTCCATATTCGGGAGACTGGCAAGATGGTTATTACTGATGCAAGAATTTGACATTACAATTGTGGACAAACCAGGTAAAGCCAATGTGGTTGCTGATTTTCTTTCTAAAATTCAAAGGCAAAATGACTCTGCGCTTATTGAAGACTCCTTTTCTGATGAGCACCTATTTGCAATCAAGGTTATTCACCCATGGTATGCCGATATAGCAAATTATCTAGCCATAGGAAGAACTCCTCAATTCTCCCCTAAGGAAAAGAGATTATTGGTAGAGAAAAGCTTTAACTTTTCTTGGATTATAGATTGCATGTTTT
This sequence comes from Sequoia sempervirens, assembly GCA_007258455.2. Classification (NCBI taxonomy): domain Eukaryota; kingdom Viridiplantae; phylum Streptophyta; class Pinopsida; order Cupressales; family Cupressaceae; genus Sequoia; species Sequoia sempervirens. The sequence continues at coordinate 12,666 of VDFB02318924.1, forward strand.
ATACAGGGCCAGATCAAGTTATGAGGAGATGTGTACAAGAGGAGGACACTTATGATATACTGCATGCCAGCCATGATGAACCATGTGGTAGAAATTTTGTTGCCAAAAGAACAACAATAAAAATTTTAAATACTGGCTACTATTGGCCAACTCTGCATAGAGATGTAACCAAGTATACTAGGAGATATGACAGATGCCAAAGAATGGGAAGACCAACTTGATCTGATGAGATGCCTCTATTTCTACAAGTTGTTGTTACACCCTTCAACAAATGGGGATTGGATTTTGTAGGACCAATTGATCCACCTTCCAATGGTAAGTCCTACATCCTTGTATGTACAGATTATGTGGCCAAATGGGTAGAGGCTAAACCTATGAAACATGCTAGGGATAATAAAGTAGCTGAATTCCTCTATGAGAAAATATTCACCAAGTTTGGTGTCCCTAAGGAAATAGTGACAGATCAAGGAGTACAATTCACTTCTACACTTATCATAGCCTTAGTAAATGAATATAATATACAACACAGGAAATCAAATCCTTATCACCCCCAAGCCAATGGCTAGGTTGAAGTCACCAATAGGGATATAGAGGCCATTTTGACTAAAACTGTAGATTTGCATAGGAAGGATTGGGCCGCAAGGTTACCAGAAGCTATATGGGCCTATCGTACTACTTAGAAGACTACTACATGATATACACCTTTTGAAATGGTGTATGGTAAAACAACTGTGATGTCAATAGAATTCGAACATAAGACTCTAAGAACAACATTAGAGATGGACATGGATTTAACAAATGCACAAAAGGACAGAGTCTTGTAGTTCAATGCTCTAGATGAGCTCCGAAAGAATGCCCTGCAGCACACTAAGATGGTACAAAATCAAATAATAAGGTGGTATGATAAATACATCAAGGAAAAGAAATTCAAAGCAGGAGATTGGGCTCTGCTTTATGACTCACAATATAAGGATAGCCTAGGAAAACTACAAACTAGATGGTTAGGTCCATATGAGATAGAGGAGGTATTCGCCAATGGTGTTGTTCAATTAAGGACCATTGATGAGGTCCGATTCAAGCTACTAGTCAATGAGCATCGCCCAAAGCTCTATGTTAAACCCATTGACAAGAAAACATTTTTGAGACAGTTTGAAATTAAGAAGGATAACAGCGATCCTGCAGCCGTAGGAATTGAGCCTAAGAGCTAAATGTTTATTCATTTCTCTTCACCAACTGGAGGAATTCGAATTTGCTCTGAGACTGAAGCTGAGTTGAATGTGAAGATTGAAAGTTGTTGAGGACTGAAGTGTTGAAGGAGTTCGAAGTTTTGCTGAAGCTGAATGTTATTGAGGAGGTGCGCACTTGCTGAGTTGCTGAGAGTGTGAAGTGCGAATTTACAAAGGTCCAAGTGCTGATTAAAGTTGGCAGATTTCTTGAAGTATTGAAGTTACTGAAGCTTGCTTAGAAATTTGTTTCTAAGTGATTGATAATTCGAAGTCTGTTGAAGGAGAAGTTGAGGTTTGCAAATGAGAAATAATATTGCAACTTCTTGAAGTCGACTGGCAGCCCTGCAAAATGTTTATTTATTTTTCTAAATTAATTTGCTGATGGATGTTTATTGTTTTGCAGATGGTTGAAGCAAGGACAACTAACAAGGACAACAATGGTGCATCCAGGCAAGCTGTTATAAAGAAGTTGAGCAAGTCTTTCTTGCCGTAGTCAAAGTTTACTTCGAAGTTGGGCAAGCTGGCTGACACGAATTTGGGCTCTGTCAACTTGGAGACTTTCAAGAACAGAATGTTGGGGATTGGTAATCATCAACCTTCGACCACTTCACACAACACCATTTGAAGTGGATTATATGCAACTGTTGGTTTCTCACCAGCTATTCAGTGTTCGGAGCTGATGATAGAGTACGCCAACTACTATGAGAAGGATCACAGATCAATCATGTCACCAGATGGTCAAGTGCTCGCCAACCTCACCCTTGCTGCCATTGGTGAAGCTTTTGGAATCCCAGCACACAGGAATATGATTTACAAATCGAAGGAGCGGATGCATCATAGGATCTCGAGGGAAGCTCAGGAATTAATTGAGAGGTTTGGGTGTTGGTTTATACAATTTCCGAAGTTTTCTTACATAAGGCTGCAAGGATTTTCTTCATATCCATATAGAATGCCTAAGTACCCAACCAACAGAATTTTAATGTTAGAGATATCTAGGCAATTGGTTGCCTACGATAAGATTCAGAAGAAAAAGAATAAGGGAGGAGTTGACTTCCCAATTGTCATGGGCAATTCAGATGAAGTGTGTCCTTCATTACAGGCAGCTAGAGAAGCCGAGAACGAGCTTCAGTTTTATCACTTTTCCTATCACACCAGTAGACAGCACTATGATCCACATAACAATATCAGATGGGTACTGTCAAAAGAATTTAAACATAAGGCAAACATTGAGGATTATTGGGCTGGTGTATCAGACGAGGTTGAAGTCAGGAAGAGGGTGTTCTCTAGGTTGCCAATAGGCATGATTAGGGAGTGTGAAGTCATTCCAATACCAGACCAGGTGGATGAGGACATGAACGTTGTCCATCCAAATTATGAGGCAGTAAGGGACACTCCACTTCCACTTCTAGATTGGTCAGAACCAGAGATTGCTGACTTGGACACGCTTTCTATTCTAATCTTGACATTTACTAGAGCGTGGGTTGACAGACGTGTGAGCAGGTTGAAGAGTAGGTCGATTGCATTGACTTACAATTTGATGGGAGATCACAGGACACCCACCACCAGCAGGAAGAAACAAATTACACGAGGTCCAGAATCTCGAAGGAAGGAACCAGTTCGGCAGGAGCCTATTCAGCTGGAGCCTCCATGAGTTGTAGTTGAATCACCCACGCCATTGGAGACACATTCTCCAAGCATACAGGAGGTTTCTTTATTTGCTGATCAAAGAAATGCACTAAATCAAGTGCAAGTAGTACAAGAAGATAATCAGCCACCATGAAGAGAATCAGTTGGCTAGAGTGTCAATGCACCTAGTAGAGATCACCAGCAGACTGATGAGGGGACTGCTACTGACCCTCAGTTTCAACAAGAGTTAGAAACGGCTTTAGACAATGATGATATAGTTTCAGGAGATACTCAGCCACTTGAGGCCGATGAGCCTCACCAGAATGATATAGAAGTTGAACAAGTCCGTGAAGTAGAGGCACAAGAACAGCAGCCATTTGATATACAATATACAGTACCTAATTGGCTCAGAGATAGGATGAGAAGGAGCCCTAGTGAAGAGATTGATCTAGCAGTTGAAATGGAAGAGTTTTTGAATAGGATCAGCGTGCCTCCACAAAAGAAAAGAGCACGAAAATTTTCAAAGATTTCAACTAATGAGGATGGCTCTCGCACCCTTCACATGGTAGTGCCACAGGTTGATTGTGACCGAGATGAAGCAGTACCCGAAAACTATGTGGTCACAACCTTGGAGTTAGGACGTCCCACAGGTGCACAGATTGTAGAGGAGTGTGATAACTCCTACCACGCCCTCAAGGACAAATTATTTAAAAAGGAAGGAAAGTACAAGAAGTTGAAAAGAGAGCATAAGGCTTTGATAGGATATGTGCAGCAGTTGTCTCGTCCTCGTGGACAAGAGATTCCAGCGATAGAGCTTCCAGCTGAGATACCTAGACAGTCGATTAGTGGCTTGTTGGAGTTAGGGAAGATGGCACAGGAGGCAAATAAGTGGGTCATGGGAGTTCGTGCTGAGATAGAAAAATTTATGGAGGACCTTGCTCTTGCTTTTCAGCAGGCTTCCAACATCATGGCACATATGGAGGCAGTTGATCAGGCTTGGGGTGATACCTCGGTTTATCAAAGCAAAGTTATTCAGCGTCTAGAGGCATTGAGGCATGTTCCTTTGCGGATGTTGATTGATGGAGGGGTCATTCAGGAGAATGACAGATATGACTTTTCTAGATGGTATTCTTCTGCAATCACGGGACGTGGTTTCTTCAACACAGCACAAGCAGATTCAACTAGAGTACGAAAGGCTATGGCTAGTATCATTGATGGAGTCCAAAATACCTTTGAGGCTATATTTGCTAGTCGATTGAATCCTGATGAGGTGACTACTGATAATTCGAGGGGTAGGTTGGTGCCTTTCTTTTCGGAGGTGAAGACCTTCGTATAAGATGACTTTGAGAACACTTCCACTTTCTCCAACTTGATCCAGAGCTCGCAGGATTCCTTAGTTGCTTGGAGAAAATCTTGTGCACAGCATGAACAATCAGTTACGGTGTTAGATTTTCAGCTTGATTGCATTCCACCCATTTCAGTTCAGGAGGTTGAGGCTGTACTTGGCAGGTTCATTGAGTTTGCAACCAAGGAGAAGGACAATGGGAATGCACTACTAGGCGATGATCTTCTAGAAGACTGATTGTGGGCATTAATTGCCTTTGCTATTTTGGAAGTGAGTGGGAATCTTGGATTCATTTATTGTACCACTCCCCATTCTGGCAATTTTTAGGGTTAGGGCTGAGGTGGCTCAATCTAAGCCATTCTTTTGATTGTAATCTGAGCCGTCCATTGGACTGGGCTATCTATAAAAGGGGGAGTCCCCCTCATTTGTAATTCATTAGAATTAGAATTAGAAACTAGAGATTGGAGATCAGACTCGAGAGTAGAGCAGAGTAGACATTTTGCTTGATAGTTTAGCATAGTTTGGAGGAGGAAAGTTTTCCTTTGAAAACTTTTGTACGAAATTGTTGTGTAATACTTTCATAATAGAAGATCTTTTCATTGATGGTGAAATTCGTCTTCATTGTGGACAGCTAGCAAGGTTTCTTCATCCCTTTGAATCCAAGTAGCGTAAAGTAGTTTAAAGTAGCATTTTCATTTCATGCAAGTAGATAGTAGCTGTGGATGTGTGGCATTGATCAAGGCAACTTCATTTCATTCCATACCACTAGCGGCTTGCTGACGACAGGTTTGCCTTGTGTGGTCAACTGGAGAATTGTATAAGCCTAACTTTAGTTGCAATTCACATCTTGGTATGCGTCGTCTTGATGGTATCTTGATGCTGGATTGTAATTTGAAAATTTCCCGTTATCCCTTTGAAGATTGCACCTACTTTGTATAAGTTGTCCAGCGTGAGGCGGAGCAAAGTTTGGTTGAAGCTTGTTAAGATTGATCCCATGTCCCACCTTAGAGTAGAATATAGAACCTTCTTACCCTTACACTTATTTACTTTCTGTTCATCTCTGGTTAGTTTAGGAGAAAGAACCTTATTGCCAAAATCATTCGCATTGCATAAAATCCCTTTCAATCATCTATCTATTGTTAACTGCAAGTATTTTGAACAATTGTGTAAGTCCCCTCATGAAAACAACAATTCACATCAAACCAACTGAGGGTATTCTAAGTATTTCGGAACCTTGGAGTTGAACATGCGAACTTTCTTGCAATCTTAGTGCACGGAATACTTTGATCAAGAGAGAACGGAGTAGCCTTCAGACAACTTTGTTCTGCTGATTGGTGCAGTCATAAAAATCACATCAACACGCCCCTGGCCAGTAGGGGCTCTTTTGGCTTCAATGTCATCAATTTTCGTAAAGACCTTCACCTCTTGTGCTTTGCGTTCATCGTCTCGCCAACTGCATTGATCACTATTGTTGATGCGAATGTGTTCACTATTGCAATTTCTTTCACCATACTGCGTGTATGGGTGCTTGAAAATTTCACCAAGGCATTGACCGTGTAGCACCTTTCTTGTAGCAAGGCGTGCATCTTCCAGACTTAGAATATTTTCAGCATTTGTTGACCTTCAAAAATCCCCTCCGTCGTGAAGCATCTTCTCGAACATTTTTCGCCAAGGATTCTTCGTTGAAGCTTTTGAGGCTTAGATTTTGAAACCTAGTACTAGCCATCTGCCATTAATGGCTGCAGAGGTCCTAGCTTTTCTCCTGAAAAATAAAAATAGACCCACCAAAGTTAAACAAACTTTTTGGTGATTTTGACTTGACCAGTGTGATCGTGAAGCCAATTTATCCTATCAAAATCGTTTTCAAATAATTCTGGCAAGGTCCTATTTTTAGGGGTTTTCCTAAAAACAAGGGTTTGAAACCCTAATTTTCAAATTTTCAAAAAATTTCAAGTATCTTCCTTGACATAAACCCACAAAAAGCCTATGTTTCTTTTGACCTAAAACAGATTTTTGACAACAATTTTTGCATGATTTAGCTCATTTTTAGCAAAATGCCTTATTGAAGCAAAAATTTACTATGGGTACAACACCCATAAAATTTAGTGTTGAATGTTCAAATAGATTTTTAATTAATTCGCCGCCTCACATTACCACCCCGTACGACACTCAAATATGTTAGCTGAAAAATTATGGAACCCATACAACAGTCTTACAACACAATACATCTCCATTTTTTTAATGACTTCAACAAACTTATACGGCCTCACCCAATAAGCAGAACTTTCATAAATGGCACGACTAAGGTGTACAGTCTCCAACATAGTTAATATTTTTTTGTGACTAACCTTTGTACCTTTTAAATATTAACACCATTAAAGCACTGAGCATAAACACCAATTTAGTACCAACACAATCCCTATCTAGAATCGTCAACAATCACCTAGGAAGTATCTTTCAACTTCAAAGATGATTTTCCTCATGAAGGATTGTGTCTTCACGAAGTTTTGGAAACGCCAACATCGTAACTTTCGTCTCCCTAAAATTTCATGCATATGGAAAAATGAGCCCAAAAATTATTTTTGTTCTTTATTTATAGCTCCCACACAATTCTTGAAATTCTCCATATTTACTTTTTTTTAATTCCTTATATCTCCCATTTGGATTCCACATTAAAAACACTAGCTTCATTTTTTAATTTTCACTTATGTTTCCCTTTTTAAAAAAAATTAATAGATGCTAAGTTAAATATTTAATTTAACTTAAGAATATCAGCATTTAAATTAAAATTAAATCCATTAATTGGGGGTTCCAAACACATTATTGAGCTTGAAACAGGTGCAAAGCCAATGATAATCTCTCCCTACCGTCATCCCAAGATCCGCAAGGAAGAGATAGAGAAGGCAATGAAGGAGCTACTAGATATAAGCCACATCAAGCCAAGTTCTAGTCCATTTGCCTCTGCACTAGCCGGTCAGGCAAAAGGATTGTACCATGAGGATGTGTTGACTATAGAGCATTAAATAAGAATAGACCTATCCCAATTATTGATGAATTTATAAATAAGTTACATAGAGTTGTATAATTCTTGAAGATTGATTGTCACTCAAAATACCATCAAATCAAGATGAGGGATGAAGATGTTCAATAGACTACTTTCAGGTGTCATTTGTGGATACTTTGTGTTTCTAGCCATGCCCTTTAGCTTGGCTAATGCCCTGAAAAACTTTCCAATCATGCATGAACAAAGTATTTAGCAAGCAATTAAGAAAGTTTATCTTAGTTTTCTTTGATGATATTTTCATATACAATAAGACTTGGGAAGAGTAACTAAAGCACTTGGATGAAGTCTTGAGCATATTGAAGCAACACTCATTCCTTGCCAAAAAATCAAAGTGTGAGTTTGGGATTAAGGAAATTTTGTATTTGGGACATGTCATAAGTGAATAGATCATCCAAGTGGACCAATAGAAGATCCAAGCCATTCAAGATTGGCCACCCCCTAAGAATGTGTTTCAATTAACAAGATTCTTAGGATTGTGCAACTGCTACCGAAGATTCATAGAAGAATTCTCCAAACTAACAATCCCACTCACAAGCCTAATTAGAAGGGGGGCATTTAAGTGGATAGATGCAACAAAGTAGACTTTTAATAAACTGAAAGAGGCAACTTGTTCATGTCTAGTGCTTGTTGTTCTAAATTTTTCACTTCGTTTTGTCTTGAAATGTGATGCCTCTAGGGAAGGCCTTGGAGCGGTTTTGATGCAATAGTAACATCCCATTGCTTTTGAAAGTAGGAAACTAACAAAAGAAAAAAGAAAAAATCTCTATTTGTGATAAGGAGATGCTAGCAATCATGCATGCCTTAGTGAAGTTCAAATAATATTTGGTACATGGTAAGTTTGTGGTCAAAGATAGATCAAAATAGTCTTAAGTCCTTTGTTAATCAATAAGACTTAACCGACAAACAACAAAAATAGTACAAGAAAATTAAAGGCATATGATTTTGATATTGAATATGTGAAGAGGAAGCATAATGTTGTTGATGCATTATCTCGAATGCCTACTTTATGTTCCATCTCTAATATCTCTACTAATTGGGTACCACCATCATATCTAAATATGCCAAGAATGATTTTGCTACTAGCATACTAGATGGAAGGATACAGGATAACAAGTTCAATATAGTGGAAGATCTAGTTCTACATAAGGAGAGGATATGCTTAGTCCGAGAATCAAAGATGATGGAGAAGATTTTAACACTCATACATGACACTCCACTAGTTAGGCATCCAAGATATTTCAAAACATACAAATGGGTTAAAGAGAGATTCTCCTAGAAAAGAATGAAAGGGGATATACCCAAGCACATTAAGGAATGCTCATCTTATCAATATAACAAGGCTAAACAAGTCTATCCTACAAAACTACTTCAGCCATTACCCATCCCTAAGATGTAGGAAAATAAATCTATGAATTTTATCAATAGATTTTACCTAAAGCCAATGGTAAAGGCTACATTTTTTGTCATGTCCTCTTTTTGAATTAAGATAATTAATAATATGATTTAAGTTGAGCCTAATAATCTCTAATTTTAAGGGCAGCTTAATAATATTAGTATAATTAAAATAAACACTAGCATTAAAATAAAAGTGTTTTTAAATACTTGAAGAGAAATTTAGGACCCGAGGGTCCAATTCAAAAAGGTATATCAAGGAGGATTCTATCTTCATTTGAAGATTATTCAAGCTATCATTTGCATACTACTTTCAAATTTGAGCAATTGCTCATTCTAGGGCATCCAAGGATGAAAACCATTGGTGTGTTTGAATTCTAGAGGACAAAACCCCTTTTGAAATTCATCATTTTGGATCAAGGACGAAAACCCTTGTTTCCCATTTTGGGTGATTCCATCCAGAGATCACAATTGTGCTGACTTGTTGAGGATTTGAAGACATTTTTCAATCTGCTACAATGTTGTTGGCAAGCAAAAAGCATCCTTTCATCAACAATGTATATTTCAGAACCTATATATTGAGTTTCATATTTTTGGTGGATTTTTGGGCATCCAAAAGGGTTGGATCTGAGTTGTTACAGTCATATCAACTATTGGTTAACATCATTGGAGAGTTTGGGCACTATTTTTGGATGTAACCCAGCTGCACAAAAAATCAGAAATTATTTTTCAAGGGTTTACATGCACATTAGTTTGTATTTGAATAGTATTTTGTAATGTCTCCTTCCTAA
>VDFB02318927.1:0-29637 GCA_007258455.2 Sequoia sempervirens
GGGGTTATGTACTCTCTTACTCAGTTAGGGTTTTTCACCTAATAGGAGAGAGATAGGCCAAAAACCTAGGTGGTTCACTCAAATTAATGTATGTATGATGTAAATATGCCTAAATGAAATGTCCTAAATTTTGAAAACTGATAAAATTGATTGATTATGTATGCAAAACTTAAGATATATGAAGTGTTTGAAAACATAATGTGATATGCAGAAATGAACTATAAACATGCATAAATGAAAATATAATTGAATGAGACTTAACATAGTTCACTTGGAGATGGATTGATGATGCTAGAAGGTTCTAGAATCTGATAGAACTCATGGTTGATGACCAGTGGGACTCATTTGCCACTAATGGCAAATCAATTCTTCTTCTGGTAAACTGTGTTGAAACTGGTTTCTGACTATCGGGAACTGAAATTTGAGCAAATCAACTTTCCAAGCCTAAAAATGGGACTCATTCACCACTGATGGAAAATAATTCCTCCTCCAAAAATCTTCAAATTCAAGGTTCAACCCTATGGGCCTAGATCTGGGCTTGTCTTCTTGTTGACTTGATAGAACCAAATCTGCAGAAGATGGGTTGAATGTTGTCTGCAGGCTTGAATTACGGTTTAGTTTAGTTGAATAGCTTTGATGACTTTTTTACCACTTCTCAAAACCTATTTATTTGAAAAATCTTCGTACAAGACCTACAAACACACATGAAAAGAGGAAAAAATGGTTAAGGGTTAGAGTATAGGGATTTGCCTTGGCCAAATCCCACTTTGGTAATCAAACCCTTGATAAAGAAATGGAATGAAAACAAGAAAGGAATGATGAATAAACAACATGCAAGTGTCCTAAGCTGACCAAACCCTTGTTCCTAAAGTTTGAAGATATGCCAATGGCTGCTCTAAGATGCTTGATAATTGCTTAATTGATTGATTCTATGATGCTTGAATTCTTAGAGAAATAGAATGCATGAATACTTGAATGAATGGGTGAATTATGGTTAAAATGGATGGAAAAACACTTATTTATACACATTTATGCCCTAATTACCCAAAAATACATCACAGGCCTACATAAGGTCTTGATGCATAGAAACCCGATGGAAATTTGAAATTATTTTGAATTTTGTGCCAAGAGGGACTCATTCACCACCCATGGTGAATGGGTTCCAGTCAAGGCTTGCAAGCGGGTTTCAAGAATTAAGTTATATTTAATGTTTTTTTCTGGGTTTATATTAAAAAATACACTTAATTATGATATGTAAGCGCATAAAGGGGCCAATAAAGCATAAGAAAGGTGTATTTAGTGATAAAAAGCCTAGAAAAGTGTGAAAGTATATTACAAGTCTTTACAAAACTTTGAAATAGGACTTGGTAAGGGATGAAAGGGAATATTTAGATGGATTATAATAAGAAGAGTATAGAAATGTGTTACAACACTTCACAACACCTTCACAAGACATCATAATTTGAATATTCAAGACCTAATGTGAATGCATAAGCCACATTACAAAATTAAATCTAAGCAAAAGAAGCCAAGAATCATAGGAAAAAGACCTAAATGACCATGAAAATGTCCAAAGATCCATTTTTCTACGGTAAATTCAGCCCCCACTTTAGTGAGAAGATGAACTTGCTTCAAACTCACACTAAAGTAGCCATGCATATTAAGAGGGATCCAAATGCACTTATGCTAGTAAGATGAGATAACAATGATCAAGAGGGATGATCAAGCACCCAGGATGAAGATCCCATGGAAAACTAAACATAAATACAAAGGAACACACATATGAAAGAGAGGAGAAAAGAAAAAGGAAAAGGTCAGATCAATCTTCGATTATTTTCCCAAGTAGTTGTGGATTAGATCTAGGTTGTTTTTCTGAAAAGGAAAATGCATACTCACTTTGGGGCAACAAAAATCATGGATTTATGCCAGGTGAGAAGGATCAAAAGGTGAGAAACATACACTCAGCTGGTATGTACTCACAAACACATAGGTGGCTATGGGGAAAGTCATTCCTCATAATGGGCTTCCTGCTCAACCATATCAAAGTTATACCTCCTAATAACTTTAATAAAGCACCACAAAGGAAAATGTCAGTTTGTCCTTCATGAGACAAACAAAGCTTCGTATGCTGAGAACTCATGGACAAACATGATGGAACCATAGGGATGCAAGTTGTGTTATGCAAGGTGGCCATATGAGTGCAAAAATGTAAAATGCAAAAGAAATGTTTGAATGATTCATGTTAAGTTCATGTGAGTTCTATCACTTAGGGAACATTTTTTCTAATCTCTCCAAGAGAGGACCAATCAAAGAATAGAATATTCACAACTTAGGGGATGCAGTGTGTCGTATCAAGCCACCAAGAGGAATGTAATATGATAAGATAGATCACACTTATGAAAGAAACTATACCCAATGTCATCCACAAAGTGACAAACACATCATATAAAGTAACAAGGCTACACTAAGAACCAAGAAAAATGAAAAATAAAAATGAATAATGCCAATGTATGCCCCCACTTTAAAGGAATTGCTACACACTATGCTGTGAGAAATTACTTCAAAGGAGAAAATGAAAAATGCAAAAAGAAACAAGACATGAGAGCCAACTTGTAAATCCCCTATTCCAAGTCATACATTTATGAGTAAGGCTATGCCATGCAAAGAAAATAAACAAAGGAAAGATGGGTTGCCCCCAAAAAGGAACACACCAAACACAAGGATCTATGGATTTGGGGCTAGTATGTTTGTTGTTGCAATGTTTTTATAAAAGAGCCCAAAAATTTCATCATTCCCCAAATACATAGAACTAGAAGAATGACACAAAGAGAGAGAAAACAAAAGAAAAAGAAAATCTATTTTGTGTCAACAGGGAAGAGACATTACAATCTCAAAACTTTGCATCGTCCCCAAAATGAGAAACACAAGCAAAAAGAAAATGAAAAGGTGAGAGAAAAGGAAAAGCTTTTGGGTCAAGATGAAGGAGACATTTTTGTCTCAATGCCTTGCATCATCCCCAAAAGGAAAACACAAGTGAAAAGAAAAATTAAAAAGGAAAAGAGACCATTTGGGTCGACATGGAAGAGGCATAGGTCGTCTCAATGCTTTGCGTCATCCCAAAAGGAGAAACAAAAAACAAAAGCGAAAAAGACAAGATAAAGTATGACATATAGAAGAATAGAGGTACAAATAGAGGAAGTGCACAAAGAGAGGGAGAAGATCAAACACACACCAAATAAAGGAAAAAGAAAAAGCAAAATGTAAAAAGGCTGGTTAAGGAAAATGCAAGTCAACCATCTAAAAAGTCATCTACCTCCCAATCATGTTTAGTATATTGTGAGGGAGATTGACTATCCAAAGGGAGAATTCCAAGTTCCAAACTAGGGGAAGTACCAAGTTCCTCACTTGGTGTAGGAGATTTATCATTTAAGCTCATGGAAGAGGAGAATAAAGAGTTTAGATCATTATGCATCTCTTCATCTATTTTAGAGATCTCCTCATCATCATCATCATCAAGATTAATTACGACGGGAGGACACATGGTAATTTCCAATGAAGGATGTATTAGGAGTTGTAGTTGTTGTATTGGATTGTTTTGTTGTGATGGCTGTATCATACTATCTTGTGGCGGGCTAGGAGGAGGGTGATTAGGTATTGATTTTTTCATAGGTGCAAGTTGATTTTCTTTGTTTTCTTCTATTTGTAACTAGAGAACAAGGAGATGACTATGATGCCTACGCTCCCTAACATCAAGGCTTATTTTAATTCTATTTTGAAGTTGTGTAGGTGGAAGAGTAGGTTTATCCACCATAAGCTCATTTTCTTCCCAAGGAGGAGGAACAAAAGGAACCAAAGGAGATGGGTCAATAAATTTATCTTTGGCTTTATAAACTTGTTTAATGCAAGGAGGCATTATGGGGTTGGTTTCATTATCTCTTGGGAATTTAGATGGTGAAGGTGAAGTGTGTATTTTTGGTTGCTCATGATGGTGCATTGTTTGTTCAGGGTCAGATTCAGGTTGAAGCATTGTCTCATCTAGGATAGGAGTAGTAGAAGTGGACAAGGAGATGTGGTGAAGAGACAATTTGGCTATTCATTTGGCTTTGAACTTTTGATAGGCAACGAAAAAGAAGTCTTTGCGAGGGGTGATGGTTCTATAGGTTCAGGCCAAAAGGTTTCTAAGGAAAAATTACCTTTGAAAATGGATTAAAGCCACTATGATGTACAATAAATATCTCATTTTCAAGTAGAAACTTCAAACATTTGTGAACAACTAAAGGGACAACTTTCATCGAGTGAAGCCAAGGATGACCCAACAACAAATGAAACTGATATGATTGTGGGATAATAGAGAATTTTACATTGAATTTTTTAGGCCCTATATGTAATGGGAGTACGATTGATCCGATCGTAGGGCATGAAAAACCAGTACGTGTTTTAATCCATGCTATTGGTTTGTCATAATCATCTTAATAGAGATTGATTTAATACTAAAAATTCTTCTGTGATCACATTCTCTCCATAGGAAGGATCCATTAATATCCCATTAGTGGGCTTATCATAGATGAAACTAGCTATGTAAAGAGGACCATTGGGAATTTTTTAAGTATATCATGAGGAGAAAAAGCAATATCAAGAGATTTTTAATAATGTCTATCGTACCCACAAGTTCATCCATAGGATTAACATGGGTAATATTTGGAGTAAGATCATGTTGTTCAATATTTGTATCAACATTCATCACATCAATGTTTGAAGGTTCACTTGACTTGACAAATGAAACATTGTGTTTACGCATGTGATTGGTAAAGATTTGTAAATTTTGATTGGGGGGGCAACAAACTTATTGCCCTGATCATTGACACCTGCAAGGGATAGATGGCTAGAATCAATGAGGTCTTACACTATATGTTTGAGATGCCTACATTGTTCTATGTCATCCATTTTGGTGATGAAAATGACAATAAGCATTTGGTTTAAAGGTGGGGGGTAAAGGCTTGGTAGTATCAAGTGGTTTTATTGTAGGCAAAGTGATCATCTGTTGTTGTAGCAGTTGATTCATTGTGTTATGGAGGGTATTAGATAAAGGGTTAAATTGTCTCTTTGGGTCCCCATAGGTAAAGGGAAGCGTTGCTTTAATAGTGGCCACTTGATTAGGAACAGGTTGAGTTGGTTGTGGAGGAGGGGTATTGAACTATAAAAAGCCTCTATTTTGTTTTCTAAAGTTTTGGGAGTTGTTTTGGTTGCTTTGTTTAGAATTCTCAGCTTAGTTAAAAGTGGATTTCGAATCATGACTAGTAACTGAGTTGTGGTAGTCACAAAGGGCTATGCATAAATGCATGAAAGAAGGAAATTTCATCATGGTCAATTTATCCTAAATTTGATGTTGTAAGTTTTTGATAAACATCTTTTGGAGATGTGAATCAAGAACCTTTACATCTACTTGAGGATACAATGACTGATAATGTGAAATGAATCAATTATTTTTTCATCCACATTTTGTTTACATTTCATTAAATCAACCATTTTCTTTTTGGGGGTCATATGTACTTGGAAATGACTTATAAAGGAATCAACGAGTTCATGAAATGATCGACCTAAATGATTGGGTAAGTTTGAAAACCACTCCAAGGCAGTGTCCTTTAAGGTCCTAAGAAATATTTTAGCTAACAGTTTATCGTCAAGGAAAAATTCAATACACAAGGCTATATAAGCATTGACATGATTAGTAGGGTCTCCTTTACCTCCATACTTCTCAAACCTAGGCATCTCAATTCCTTGTGGCATCGGTGTTCTTAATATTTCCAAAGATAATGGGCTACTACAAACATAGTAGGTGGGTGGTGCAGTTTGGTTTTGGTTAATGGTGGATATTTGTTGTTGCATGGAGGAAACAGTGTGAAATATTTTTTTTATAAGAGGGTCAGTGTAAGTGGTATGAGGTGGAAGAGAGAATGGTATTGGAGTATATGTAATGTTAGGAGAAGTGAAGGGGACACTAAGAGGGGTGAAGGTGGTGGAGGATGGAACATTCAATGCCACAAAAGAACTAGGAATGTTAGTTGGAATAGAGAAAGGGGTCACATGACTAACCTGTTGCATGGCTGTTGTAACTTGAGGAATGGTATAACTAGGTGATCTAGTTGAAGGAGGGATGTGAGACCCTCCTTGACTAACCACAGTGTTTTCTAGTTGGGAAGTGGAAAGAACATGGTTTTTGTATATTTCAACAATTCTTTGCATAAATTTTAAGCCATCGTCACTTTCAGTTAAGTGATCAAGGTTGTCTATAGCAGGTATTGTAGTGGTGGAAATGTTTTCAAGACATAAATTTTGTTGCAAATGTGCTAAATCCTAGTGAATGTTAATGACTTTATCTTGTGGAATTTGATTGGTTTGTGTGTTAGCATGCATTGTATGTGACAGTAAAGGTGTACTAGTGGTAGTATCCATGCCTAATGCACCATTTTCCATACTAGGAATAGGAGCTCGATACAACCCAAGGTCCACAACAAGTGTGTTATTGTGGGATGCCATGAGATGAGAACTTCTTCTCACTAAAGTATTATCAATAGGGCACCAAAAACTTATACAAATAGCACAAGAGGTGGGGTGAATGCAAATGCAATGCAATCTATGAATAATGAAATGCAAATAACCAAAATTATGTAAACTGAGAAAAAAAGGCAATACCAGAAAATAGAAATACAGAAATTACTATGAAAATAATAGAAATTGTTGTGCAAAAAGTGCAACTAGAGTGATTCACCTAGGGTGGTGAATGAGTCCAGGGGTGGATTTTTTTTCTTTTTTTCTAGAAAATTTAAAGATATTTTTATGCTTTTCTGATGCAAAACTGAGGTGCAAATATAGAATCTAATTTTTTGTAATTGTTTCAAGTGCAAAAATTAAATCCATATGACATATTCACTAATTCAAGTTTGTTACCCCTAGGAAGGAAAAACAATGCAAAGGATAATGAAAAAGATAATGCTATGAGTTCTAGGATGTAAATGCAATGTAAATAAGAAACATAATATCCTATATGTAGGTTCACCAAAATGAACCAAATATTTTTTGGGGCTATGTACTCTCTTACTGAATTAGGGTTTTTCACCTAAAAGGAGAGTGATAGGCCAAAAACCTAGGTGGTTCACTCAAATTAATGTATGTATGATGTAAATATGCCTAAATGTAATGTCCTAAATGCAACAAACAGATAAAATTGATTGATTATTTATGCAAAACATAAGAAATATGAAGTGTTTGAAATCATAATGTGATATGTAGAAATGAACTATAAACATGCATACACAAAAATAGAATTGAATGACATTGAACAGAGTGCACTTGTAGATGGATTGATGATGCTAGAAGGTTTTGTAATCTAGGGTATGTGCAGGATCTTGATGGGCCAAAACTTGGCGATATGATGGGTATGTGTAGGGTATGTGGCTGACAATTTTTTTTTTACCCAAAATTGATGAAATGAAAAGGGTTTTTAAAGAAGATTCTCAATTTTCCACCAATATAAATTATTCTTTACTTTCAATTTAATAATTAATTATTATTCATTTTCTATTTGAATTATGAGTAGATTCCTGATTGATAGGTTAATTGAAAAACACTTATAGCTTTCAAATGGTATCACATTTTTTGAATCTGAAACATCTGTCACATTCTATGCTTGACATAAATTATGATTAAAAAAACAAAGTGAATTTCATAAATTTTTGACCAAGTTAAGGTGGCCAAACATATGAGTTTTTATATTTTTTAAAAGTTGTAATAAAAAAATCATAATTAATTATTTAGTTGGAAAAAAATTACAAAAAAATATGCATCACATTCGGACATAATTCCTCTACTTATATCTAAAATATTATCATTTTATTGTGGTTAGGGTGGTTTGACAGAAACCTACTTCTTATTTTTTCCCTGAAATTTAAGTACTACTACATTGAAATTTCAAATTTTCACCAAATAGATTTTTTTATAAAAAAGTAAACCTAGTAGTTGAGAAAATACATTCAATTTTCTATAGACTCTATTCTTACATATTTCTGAAATAATATAGATAACTTATTCAAATTTTTATGCCAAGTGTCCTAATTCTAATTTTTCTAATTTTTTTGCCACTTAAGGGCCTATTTTTTCTGTGATGATCTTGCACATACCCTCCAAAAAAAATCATTGTTGATAACGAGTGGGACTCATTCACCACTG
This sequence comes from Sequoia sempervirens, assembly GCA_007258455.2. NCBI lineage: Eukaryota > Viridiplantae > Streptophyta > Pinopsida > Cupressales > Cupressaceae > Sequoia > Sequoia sempervirens. The sequence goes on from VDFB02318927.1 coordinate 8,227, forward strand.
ATGGTGAATCAATCCTTCTTCTTGTAGACTGTGTTGAAACTGGTTTCTGACAGTTAGGAATTGAAATATGAACAAATCAAATTTTCTAGCCTAGAAGTGGGACTCATTCTCCACTGATGGTGAATCAATCCTCCAAAAATATACAAATTTAGGGGTTAACTCTATGGGTCCAGATCTGCACTTGTCTTCTTATGAGGTTGAGAAAACCAAATTTGCAAAAAATAGATTGAATGTTATCTCCAAGCTTGAATTAGGGTTTGGTTGAATTGAATACATTTGATGACTTATTGACTGCTTTTCAACACCTATTTCTTTGAAAAATCTTCCTACAAGACCTGTAAACACACATGCAAAGAGGAAAAATGGTTAAGGGTTAGAGTATAGGGATTTTCCTTGGTCAAATCCCACTTTGGTAATCAAACCCTTGATAAAGAAATGGAATGAAAACAAGAAAGGAATGATGAATAAACAACATGCAAGTGTCCTAAATTGACCAAACCCTTGTTTCTAAAGTCTGAAGATATGTCAATGGTTGCTCTAAGATGCTTGATAATTGCTTAATTGATTGATGCTATAATGCTTGAATGCTTAGAGAAATAGAATGATTGAATACTTGAATGAATGGGTGAATGGGGGTTAAAATGGATGGAAAAACACTTATTTATACACACTTATGCCCTAATTACCCAAAAATAAAACATAATAGGCTGACATAAGGTCTTGATGAATAAAAACCCGTAGGAAATTTAAAATTATTTTGAATTTTGTGCCAAGAGGGACTCATTCGCCACCCATGGAAAATGGGTCCCACTCAAGGCTTGCAAGTGGGTGTCAGGAATTAAGTTGTATTTAATGTTGTTTGTCAAGTTTATACTAAAAAATACACTTAATTATGACCTATAAGTGGATAAAGGGGCCAAATAAAGCATAATAAAGGTGTATTTAGTGATGAAAAGCCTAGAAAAGTATGAAAGAATGTCACAAGAATTTAAAACACTTTGAAATAGGACTTGGTAAGGGATAAAAATAGAATATTTAGATGGATTATAATAATATTCTAGAAAAGTGTAGAAATGTGTTACAACACTTCACAACACCTTCACAAGACATCATAATTTGAATATTCAAGACCGAATGTGAATGCATAAGACACATTGCAACATTAAATCTAGGAAAAATAAGCCAACAATCACAGGAAAAATACCTAAATGACCATGAAAATGTCCAAAGATCCATTTTTCTATGGTACATAGGGGAACTTAATGACCCAGTGAAGTAAAGGTTGAAATTATTTTCATGTTGGAAATGAAAGTGAAATATGGGAAAATATTAAAAGGAGAAAAGCTATTCCATAGGTAAGGCTCATTTTTTGTTGTGAAAAGATAAAAAGGGTAGAGTAAATTTTTTTACAGAGGAACATAATATTGGCAGCCCAGGTTAAATGAAATGAATATTTTTCAATGAAATAGTAAAAACTATTTGTTTTTAGCTACAGGGTAATTGTAGAGTGAAATAATTTCACTAATTTTTTTTATTCTTTCACAAACAGATATTTTCAATTAAGGGGCACATATGAATGGTGGCTCATCATGAAGGGAATAATTTTTTGTTTGAGGGAAACTGAATGTAAGAGGTGTGATTCAAGGTGTAGATTGAAGATTCTTCATGAGCTGGAGGTAACTATAGATCAAAGGAGGATGAAGGATCCAGGTGTCACATGAAGATTAAGTTTTAGGGTTTCTTCTTGTCCTTATTCTCATTTTTCTCCAGCTGAAAGGGATTTCAGGAGATATTATTTTTCTCCAATTTCAGAATAAGTGTAATTTCTTGTACAAAGTGGTTGTTCTTGGTTTTAGGTTGTTTTGAAGTTTCAGATTTAAGTGATATACTATGCTTTATTGATAATGGTAGGAAAATTCAATCTGCAATTTAGGATGAAGAATGTCATATTGTCAATGTCTCCTTTGTGTAATAAAATGATTTGTCAATCAAGATAGTCAAGAATTGTTGAGGTTTTCATTGCATATTTTTTGTGATGAATGTTATATCTGAGAAGTTTTATTCAAGGAATAAATTAAATTAGCTTTTAGTTAAGCATTAAGAGCATTGTTATTATTCAAGGATTTGAAAGTAGATTGAAAAGATGTCCTTAAGTGGCTGCATTATTGTAAAACAATGATGTTTCAGAGGCCATTGAATTAATGTTTATGTTATTATCGGGGGATTATTTTAGATTGACTCTGTTATGGATAATACACCGGCTTAGTAGGTTTCTTTGTTTACAAAACCTGGAAGGAATCACTATGCTTTAATGACAAACCATTTATTCATGTTGTTCCTATTTTATAGGTTATTGGTATTTGTCTTGTTCTCCATGTTGGTTAATGAAATTTTACCAATATCTTAGCCAATGTTGAGTGATATTTCATGTTTCTTGGCATAGTCATGTGGGAGCATTATCTGTTAAGCAATACCCTATTGAGTGTGCATTTGAATCTTTAGGTGTTGCTAAAAGGGTCACCCCCTAAGTCCTACAGAGCCTGAAGTGCAGAAGAAATGTGTTCCAATCTCATTTCATGTTCATTGGAAAAATCCTACAGTAGATCTAAGCATTAAATGTGGCTTTCTTCTAGGATTTAGTGGATCTATTGACTTGGGAACCAACAATAGCTCTTGAGAATGAGGAAACACAATAGAGTGAGTTGTGAACGATAGGTAAGATGAATGTAGATGAAACTTTTTGTTGATATAATATCACCAATTACTTCTTGGTCTCTTGAATTTATTTTCCACATCCCTACATGGGCGATGAGACCCATGCATTGAACTTTCCAACACCACATATACACTAGAATGTCAAGTTGTTGTCCCTTGTTACACAAAAAAAATTAAAGCAAGAACATATTAGATAGATTTACCAAAACATAATTTGGAACTAAATATGGGTAGAAACTAAAAATATAATGAACCAATAAATGGGAAAGAGCGGGAGATGGGTGTAGATAAATTTTGGCAAGATTATTGATTAGGAAATTCCATCCATGATGTGATAAAGATGGAGCACACAATGATTAACATAAAATTAGAGTGGAGTTAACAATAAATGTTATATTGAGAAAATAATGCCAGAATATTTACATGGTATGAGAACTTAGGGTATTATTGGTTGTGTTGTTCACAAAAGTGTCTTACATTTTTTTATGCTTAATTTATTTTGATAAGTGCAGTAGGTATAAAATTCATTCACTATCTGAAAGGAAATGCAAGATAAAAAAAAGTAGGATTCCTTCAAGGTCTCCTATCTGTAAGTTTAGAAGTCCAAGCATTGGATTATCTTAGTAGAATCAAACTACAGATAAGCTCTGGGAAGAAGAAGATAATAAAAGGTATAATGTTTCCCTCTTCAAGTGGGTCTCATTATCCATAGAAAAGTTCTAAACTCTATCTTGTTTTTTCTCTCTTCATTAAGCATGTTGTTGAAGTTACAAACTATCCCTATGGATGACATTTTGGTATGCAATTTATTTTAAGTAATTTTTTATGCATGAACTATCACACTTATTAGTGATAGGGTGATGCCATTAGGCTTTATGAAAGGGACATGTAGGTGTTGTTTTTTACTTTCATTTTCCTCTATACATTGATAACACCAATACGACTGCTTTCTAATTCTCATTAGTCTCATTCTTTTACCTTTCAAGGTGCAAAATCTAGTACCTAAATTCTACACTATATTTTAATTACATACTAATTATCTCATGTAGTTGTTTACATGAAATTGTTTGAATCTTAAATTATACTATTCAAGAAGGAATCCCATGCATTAGATCAGTTATTGCAAGTTGTCCATATTACCATTACCAGTTGTTACATAACAACTTTGCATAGTAATTTTTTGGCAGTCATCAACTATTTCAACTTACACTCATTATATTTTATTGAAGTAATGTAATATTTGACTAAGGTGGATCTACTTTTTGAAGTTTGTAATTTTTTTTTTATCACGTAGAAATAGATTTGCACTAGAAAGTGAGGTTTAAGTGTGGTCACCAACAAAGTAACCCTTCTACTTTTTCTGACTCGTATGGGCTCTCCTTGTGGTTTTTGCTTAATATTTCCTTTATTTAGTGTTGTAATGTGGATTCAACATTCACAATAGGTCTTGGCATCTTTTGAAATAAAATGATTTAAATGGTACCTTACCTAAGTGTTGTGAAGTGTTGTAACACACTTTCACACTTTTCTAAGGTCTTGTTAATGTATTTTACCTAAATAACCGCTTTTCATCATTTATCAAGCCTTATTTCAAAGTGTTGTAACTCACTTTCACACTTTTCTAGGCTTTTCATTAATAATTGGGATTTCTTATGCTTTAATTGTCCCCATCTTGCATCCACATGCCTTATTTTGAGTATTTTTGAGGATAATCCCGATAAAAGGAATTTAAAACATGAAAATCTCGAAAACCCACCTCAAATTCCTAAGGTGGGACTCATTCATCATTATGGGTGAATGAGTTCCCTTATGTGGGACCCATTAGCCGAGGGTGGCGAATGAGTCCCATTTGACTCAAAAATCAAATTTAATTTTGTGAACGAGGGAAATGTCGATTGTTACACTCCTTTGACGAAATGGAGTACTTGAGGAGAGAGATCAAATTTCACACTCTTCACACTCAAGAACACCTTGGAGATCTCAACCCAATGAAAGTTAGAAGAGATATGAAAATAAACTATCCTAGGATATGATTGACAAAAGAAAAGGGGTTCACCACCAAGCATAAACTTGGAAAACATTAAATGTTTGAAAATATAGTGTGATATGCAAAAGGACCTAGAAAGATGAATTGAACACAAATAAAATAGAATAGGAAAGCTAGATAGAAAGAGTGCACCTAGAAAATTGTTGTAGATGGAATGGAGCTCTAGAATCCTAAAAATGTTGATTTTTAGGCTAGCGGGACTCATTTGACATTCTGGGTGAATCAGTCCCAAATTTGCAAAACTGCACTAGAGCAAGTTTTGAGCAAATGGCTATCCAAATCTACAAAAATCTCTAAAAAATACCTACAATGGGACTCATTTTCCATTCTTGGTGAATGATTCTTGTTTGACTTTTCTAGAAATTCAAAGTCTGAATCTGCTCTTCTCTATCTATTCAATCTGTTCCTCCAGGTGTCCAAATCTGAAACCCTAATTTTCAAGGCTATAAGTGACTTTTTGTGAAGATTTTGACCTTTCCAATAAGGAGATGACTCTAACAAGTTTGAAACCTATCCTTAAATCACCTCCAATCCTTTAAAGCACCTAGATCTTCAATCACACAAAGAAAGAGATAAAAAAATTATTTTTAGGGAATAGGGGTTTGCCTTGGTCAAAACCCTTTTAGGTAATTAAACTGAATGATTAAAAATGATAATGAAGCATTAACATAAATCAACACAATTATAACCTTTCCATGATGATGTATCTTGAATTGTTGCAACAATTGATAAAGAATCTTCCCCTTTAATGCCTTATAATTGATTTTGAAAGCTATCTTGATGACCATGTGAAGACTTAAAATGCTTAACCCTTGAGTGCTTGACTTGAAAATATGAAAGTATATGATTAAACAATGATTTGGAAGCTTGTTTTATAGGAAATCCACTCACATGACCATTAATTTGATCCCCAAGGCTGACATAGGAGAAATTTAAACTTAAAACCTAGTTTTTCTTGCTCAAATGGGATGCATTCGCCATCCTAGACAAATTATTCCCACTTGGATGTGATTCATTTGTCCAAAGTGGAAAATGGGTCCCACAGGGACTATTTTTCCAGCTAGGATGTTAGGGAATGCATAAATTAAGTTTATATGTTGATCTAGTTGAGTTTTTTATTAAAATTTTCCTCAAGATGCATAATATGGGGTACTAGGGGCCTATTAATGATGATGTAAAGGTCATAAATGTAATAGGCCCAAAATATAATGTGAAAGTGTAAATAAATACATTTTACAACACTAAATTAAGGGAAAATTGGGTCTATTTAGCTTAGAAGGGTCTTAAATCCCATGTGAATGTGTAAAACACATTAAAACACTAGATTAGGTCCACTTCATTTACAAGCCTACCAAATTTAATGTGAATATGTAAATAAATACATTTTACAACATTAAATTAGGACAGAGTTAGGTTAATTTAGCTTTAAAAGGGCCCAAGACATAATGTGGATGTGTAAAACACCTCACAACACTAGATCAAGGCGATATCAAGTCTAATTTATCATTAATTATTCACAAATTAAGCAAGGAAAAAGGTATACTTTTTTGGTGATCACATTTAGCCCCCACTTTAGTGAGAGGATGAACTTGGTTCAAACTCACACTAAATTAGACATTCAAGAGGGATCCAATCATAACAATCCAGATGGTCTAGGATGACAAAGATCAAGGAAGCGGTCAAGCCCCTAGGATCCAAGATCCTAAGTTGAACTGACATAAGCACAAGAGGACATGCATAAGGTGTATAATATATAGCAAGACAAGATACCCAATCATGCAAGGTCGATAACTAAAAGAAAGAAAAATGAGGCATGGTTCAAAGGTGCACTCACTTTGGGGCCACAAAACATCAATTCATCTATGAGGTGAGTTTGTCCCAAAGAAGTAGTTTACTAAGAAATTCATACCAGTGTGTCAACTTCCCACCGTATAATGAGAAAGTCATGCCAGTGTGTAAGCTTCCCATAATACTAATCATACCAAAGTTATCTTCAAAATAAATTTGATAAGGCACCACAATGTAATGCCTTTTATAAATGCTTTTGGGTATGTGTAGGATAATGATGGGCCAAAAAGTGGTGATATGATGGGTATGGGTAAGATATGTGGTTGACATTTTTTTTTTACCCAAAATTGATGAAATGAAAAGGGTTTTTAAAGGAGATTCTCAACTTTCCACCAATATAAATTATGCTTTACTTTGAATTTAATAAACAATTATTATTCATTTTCTATTTGAATTACGACTAAGTTGATTGATGATAGGTTGAGAAAAACATCTATATATCTTTCAAAGCGGTATCACATTTTTTGAATCAAAACATGCACATTCTATGCTTTACACATACTGTAGGATTAAAAAATGAATTTCATGAAAGTTTTGATGATTAAGATTAGTGGAACATCACGATTTTATATTTTCTAAAAATTTTAATTAAAATTATAATTAATTATTTAAAGGGCATGTGTAGGATCATCATGGCAAATAGGCCCTTAAGTGACAAAATTTAGAAAAATCAGAGTTAGGCAACTTGACATAAAATTTGAATAAGTTATATATTATTTAGAAAATATGTAATCATAGAATTTGTAGCAAGATTGGATGTAGTTTCTAAACTACTAGGTTTTATGTTTAAAAACAAAATCTATTTGATGAAAATTTGAAATTTAAATATTGTACTTAAATTTTAGGGAAAATAAATTAGGGGTAATGCGTCTAACCACCCCTAACCGCAATAAAATGATAATATTTTTTATAAGATTATATAGATATAGTAGAGGGACTCATGTCAATGTGATGCATAATTTTTTTCCATGTAAATAATTAATTATGTTTTTCTATTACAACTTTTAAAACCATATAAAACTTCGTGCATCTAACCACCTTAACTTGGTCAAAACTTCCTTGAAATTCATTTTTTTTTTTTAATCATATAGTATGTAAAGCTTATAGAATGTGACATGTTTGTTGATTCAAAAGTACCGTTGAAACTATAGATAACTTTTCAATTAGCCTATGTCCGAGGCTAAATAATTAATGAATAATAATTATTTATTCAATAATTCAAAGTAAAAAGCTTTATAGTGCAATGATAAAAATCAAGTCTCTTTTGAAACCCTTTTCATTTCATTGAGAATTTTGAATTGCCTGGTGTCGACCACATACCCTACAAACACCCATCATATTGCCTTTTATTGGCATATTCCTCCTGAATAGAAAAAACTACAAAAAAATATGCATCACATCGGGAAATCAGTCCTCTACTTCTATCTAAAATCTTATAAAAAAATATTATCATTTTATTGTGGTTAGGATGGTCAGACAAACACCTACTTTTTATTTATTCCCTAAAATTTAAGTGCTACTGCATTGAAATTTCAACTTTTCACCAAATAGATTTTTTTAAAACAAATAAACCTAGTAGTTTAGAAACTAAATTCAATTTGCTAAAGACTATATTCTTACATATTTTTCAAATAATATAGATAACTTATTCAAATTTTCACGTCAAGTTGCCTAACTGATTTTTCTAAATTTCATTGCCACTTAAGGGCCTATTTTTTCAATGATGATCCTGCACATACCCTTTTGTCATGTAAATTTTTTGTTGAAGGGGATTTTTCCTTGTTAATGTAAGGTCTTCTTCTTAGGGAGCATTGTGCCTAATGTATCCAAGAGAGGACAAGTCAAAGTGTTAGATCGTCACCCATGGGATGCCTCATTCGCATCATCCCATGTCAATAGATAGTACACTCTTAGACAATATTAAACCCGATGACACCACCAAGAAGAGGAAACATCACAAGAAAAAAATGAAAATCATTCCATGAAATTTTAAAAAATATGCCATCTATGTATGCCCCCACTTTAAAGTAGTTGCTACACCATCATTGTGAGCAATTGCTTTAAAGTAGCCAATGAAACAAGACATGAGAGCCAACTTGGAAAGCCCTATTCCAAGTAATATGTTTCCAAATTGAGCTACATCATGAATAGGTACATCACATGTGAGTCAACTTAAGGCATGTCGTCCACATCTCAATCTTGATCTTATATGTTACTGAAAGGTTAAAATCTAGACAAAAGAGACAATGACAAGTGACATATGGGGATAAGGCTTCCTAACCCCTTTGCCACCACTTAGTGTAGGACAAGGGTGAGCCTATAATGGATGATGATATGTTGCTCCTTGTGATGAATGTAAAAAATGCAATAGTGAGTATGTTATGATCCTACAACTACTACATGGAAAGGAGTGACAACTAATGTTATTGTGATAAGTAAAGAAAGTTTGTGCTTGATACATATTTAATGAGATGTCTATCAATTTAGGATGTACCAATGTTAAATTTGTCTTGGAATAAGCTTTTCTAATAGTGTTGAGATTGAATCAGAGCTTTTGTGTTCATGGACAATAACCAAGATCATTAGTCATTTCTTGCGTTTTAAGCTTTATAGGGACATGGATACCTTGTTCTATAGCATCACATCCTTTCCCAAGTTGCTTCATAAGTTCAAAATGTCTTCCAAATTTTTTTATCACTTTTGTTGGATTTGGTGGTTGTTCAATTTCCTCAAAGTTTTTCTTGGGTATTGTCTTTGCTTTTAAGGTGGTTGAAATGGATTCTTTTGAATTTTGTATTTTTGTTACCAGTTGCTATTTTCTCTTTTTAGACTTTTTTTTAATGAGCTTGTATTCTCCAATGGATATAGGTATGAAATCAAAGGTTTCCGCAACATCTTCCAATAACTTTGTGGATTTTTCAATTTTCTTTTGTCTTTCTATATCTTTTTTCTTGGTACTAATCATAGCTCATGTAACATTTTTATTTTGAGTAAAATATGACTTGTCATAAATTCCTAACATTGCTTCAAGGATTCATCACTTTCAAAGTGCTCCCAAGATGGTGGTAAATCCATATCTAGCAATTCAAGGTGCTTCATGGTGAGATTTATTCTTGGCTTACATGTGATAGTGTTGATGTTTAACGATGGTATTTTGTTTGCTTTTGTTTTCTTAGAAAAAGAATACCCTAAACTAGTCTTTGTCTCTTGCATGTTAGGTTCTATAGGAACTCGAATACCTTTTTCTTGCTTTCCACAACCTTTATCTATGTATCCTAATTTTTTCACAAGTTCATAACCTCTCCCATAAATTTTTTTAATTTCTTACGAGTTCGGTAGTTGTTGATAATCTATATCATCAAAGTTAGTTGTGTAATTTGTATTTTCTTTGAAAGTAGATGAGGTAGATACTTGTGAATGTTCTTCTGAATTATGAGTTGACATAACCATTGGTTGTTCTTGTTTCTCATCCTCTTTTCTTGTGATTATATACTCTCCCATAAATGAAGGTGTAAAGTCCAAAGAACCCCAATCATTACCTAATAATTTGGACATTGTTTCATCTTCTCGCTTGTCAACCTATATAGGTTCTATGTGGGATGTTGGAATCAATGTATTAGAGGACTTGTTCCATTTTCAAGTTGTAGGAAACTTTTAGGTTCGGGGTCTATTTCAACTTGGTATACCTTGTTGTTATAGACACATTTCATGATACGATGAAGGGTTTAAGGCACAACATGCATCTCATGAATCCATGGTCTTCCTAAAAGAGGATTGTATGAAATATCACGAGGAATGACATGAATATGAGTTTGTATGGTAGCCTTTCCAGCTATAATAGGTAAGGTAATCACACTGAGTTGTTTCTTACTCACATTCTCAAATCCTTTAATCGATAAAGATTTAGATTCAATTTTTGATTCTTCTACATGCAATCTATCTAAGAGTTTCACACTACACACATTAAGGGTTAAGTCATTATCAACAAGGGTCCTTTTGATGCCTACTCAATTGAATTGGGATATTATCATAAAGGCTTCATTTTTGTTTCTTAATTCTAAGGGAGAGAGCTCATGTTGGTGGAAGGTAATGTCTACATTAAATGTATTCATTCCTTGTATTAGAGCTGCCACATCATTTGCATTTGTACCAGGAGGAACCAATACTTGCTATAAGGCTGTTTGAATCATAGTATGATAGTTTGGTGAATAGTGAATTAGTCTGAAAGGGATATTTTTGCAAGAGTATTCTTAAGTTTTTCAGCAAGATCGTACTCCTTCCCACTATTCGAAGGAAAACAAGGAGTACTAGGAAATATGAGATTAGGCAAAGATAAGGTTGTCATGGTGAATTGTTCTAGTTGTGGATTATTTCTAGTGTTATATGTGTGAGCAATAGTATTATGATTTGGTTGTTGGAAGACATCATTCTTAGGTTGATAAATGGTAAGTTAAGGCTTATTTGTAGGTTGAGGCTTATGCAAAGGTGGGTAAAGGATAATTTAAGGTTGGATCATGTTGACTTATTTTGTTTTTTGTTTCTCACAACAAGATTTAGTGGATGGGCTCTCAAGATGAAGCCTTCAAGAGCTTCATCTAACATGTCAAAGTCATCACTATTAAAGGGCTTGAGGGTTAAGGTAACTTTCGTCTATTTGTGATTTTCATAACAAGCCTTAGTGGATGATCTTAGTGAGAGGAAGTCCTCAAGGGCTTCATCTAACATGTCTAAGTCATCACTACTAAAAAGGCTTTGATGATATGCTTTTTCTAAATTGGAGCATTTTTTGAATTGTTTATTTTACTGTTTGTAGTTTTTTGTTTTCGTTTGCTAATGGATCTAATTCTAAATGGACTAGGAGCTAATGGTGAAAATGAAAATTGCAAAAATCTAATGTTGTCCATAATTTCCATGAATTTAAATAATATAACTTCTAATGACTTCAATGTTATAGAGAGCAACTGAACTAAAACAACAAAGTACTAAGAGGAAACAGAATCCTAACAACTGGAAAATGAATTTTGAAAATAGTTGTGCAAAATTTGCATTGGGACTAATTCACCCAGAGTGGCGAATGAGTGCCAGTAGGGATTTTTTCAGATTTTTCATAATTTTTTGGTTGATTTTTTATGGTTTGTATGTTGTATGATGCAGACCTAAAATTGAAATGCAAATTTTTAAAGATTTTCAATGAATTTAAATGTAATTATTTAACCTATATGAGTTTTAAAGCAAGAATTGAAACCCTAGAATGCAAATTAGCTAATGAAAATGCTATACAATGTTAATGGAAACTAAATATAGGATGTATATGCACTCCAAATCAGAAATATGATGTTCAAAAGTCAGGTTCACCAGAATGTGAACTATGGAAATATGGATTGCTACACTCCTTTGGCCAAATGGAGTACAAGGAGAGACATCCTATTTTACACTATTCACACTTAAGGACACCTTAGATATCTCAACCAAATGAAGGATATGACATATCTAACAATAAATTATATGAGGATATGATTGAGAAAATAAAAGGGGTTCACCACCAAGTGTAAACTTGGAAAAAATGAAATGTTTGAAAACACAGTGTGATATGCGAAAAGACCTAGAAAGATGAATTGAATGCAAATAAAATACAACATGAAAGATAGAAAGAAACATTGCATTTTGAAAATTTTTGTAGATGGAATGGAGCTCTGGAATCCAAAAAATTCTAATTTTTAGGCTAGTAGGACTCATTTCACATTTGAGGCAAATCAGTCCCAGATCTGGAAAACTACACCAGAGCAAGTTTACGAAAAAATGGGTATCCAAATCTATGAAAATATCTGAAAAAAACATACATTGGGAGTCATTCACCACACTCGGTGAATGAGACTAGTTTGACTTTTCTAGAAACTCAAAGTCTGGATCTACTCTTCTCTGTCTACTCAATCTATTCCTCTAGGTGTCTAGATCTGAAACCCTAATTTTTTGGTCTATAAGTGACTTTTTGTGAATATTTTGACCTTTTCAATAGGGATATGACTCTAACAAGTTTGAAACCTATCCTTCAATCACTTCCAATCCTTCAAAACACCTACATCTACAATCACACAAAGAAAGAGAGAGAAAATGTTGATTGTTAGGGAATAGGGGTTTGCCTTGGTCAAACCCCTTTTAGGTAATTAAACCAAATGATGAAATAAGATACTAAAGAATGAACATAAATTAACATAATTAGATCCTTTCCATGATGATATATCTTGAATTTCTACAACAATTGATGAAGAATCTTGCCCATGAATGCCTTATAATTGATCTTGAAAGCTATCTTGATGACCTTGTGAAGACTTGAAATGCTTAACCCTTGACTGCTTGACTTGAAAATATGAAAGAATATTGTGAAAAAATGATTTGTAAGAATTTTTATATAGTAAATCCACTCACATGACCATTAATTTGATCCCCAAGGATGACATAGGAGAAAGTTAAACTTAAAACACAATTTTTCCTACTAAAACCCTGAAAAATTGCTCAAATGGGACTCATTCACCATCCTAGTTGAATGAGTACCAATTGGATGTGACTCATTCACTAAAAGTGGTGAATGGGTCATACATGGGCTATTTTTCCAGCTAGGATGTCAAGGAATGCATAAATTAAGTTTATACGTTGATCTAGTTGGGTTTTTGATGAAAATATCCCTCAGGATGCACAATATGGGGTCATAAGGGCCTACTAATGATAATATAAAGGTCATAAATATAATAGGCCCAAAATCTAATGTCAAAGTGTAAATAAATACACTTTACAACACTACATTAAGGAAAATTTGTGTTTATTTAGTTTAGAAGGGCCCTAAATCCCATGCGAATGTGTAAAATACATTACAACACTAGATTAGGTCCACTTTATTTACAACCCTCCCAATTTTAATGTGAAGATGTAGATTAATACATTTTACAACATTAAATTAGGACAGAGTTAGGTTAATTTAGCTTTAAAAGGGCCCAAGACCTAATGTGGATGTGTAAAACACCTCACAATGCTAGGGGTGATCCCACAAAGTTGGTTTACAATTTCTAGGAGATTCTATTTTTTGCTGAAATCACATATTTTTAGAAAATATAATGATTTAAACCTTTAAAATTTCCATTTAAAGCATTCCAATTGATGAGGTTTTTAATAAAATTGCCTTAGATCAAGCCCCCTTGGATATAACCCCTCCATTTTTAGACTATACTTATAACGGAGTCACTTTACACCTATCAAAATACTGATAATAAACCACTTTTGATTTACCTTTTGAGGGATCAAATGAATTCATTTAAAGTTTATTTTTTGTAAGTATATAGTCCTTATTATAAGCTTCCCAAAAGGTATAATTTTAAATAAATTTAATTTTATTATTATATTTATTTTTTATTTCTTGTGAATGTAGTTTTTTCATCGAAAATCAGGCTCTATGTTCTATACATTTGCAAAAATAGAAGATTATCAAAAAGAAAAAGAAAAATATGAGTGCACCATATATTGAAGTCCTTGATCCAACAAAAAAAAGTGAATTTTGATACATAAAAAAAAGTTGTGTTATACGGTCCATCTATGTCTAAATTGTAATTAGTTTGACTTTGAAACTTGATTAAGGAAAAAATATTCAATAAAACACTATGAAATCAATTGGAAGCACTAGATATCATAGTTTTACAAATGTAAATTAAAAATATATATAATTTTATAATTCATGGGAAAAAATTCATGTGTTATATGGTGAGCATCACTCCTTACAAATGGTGTTTACTGAAAAAAAAAAGTAGTTTTGAAAGGAGATGGAAAAAGAAGTGCAATATGATTTTCAAAATTAAAAATAAATATATATTTAGAATCTACTGACAAAATGATACAAATCACTTGTTTGCATCATCTTCAAATTCCTCACGGTTTAGCCACTATAGGTGCTTGAAAGTGAATATTTAGTTAGAAAAAATTAGTTTAGTGTCTAATTTGGCCAAAAATTGTAAACCAGTATTATGGGATCACCCCTAGATCAAGGTGATATGAAGTCTGATTTATCATTAATTATTCCCAAATCAAGCAGGGAAAAATGTGTACTTTTTGGTGTTCACAAATTTAAATTTGTGGCAGTATTTTATTCTCTAAGATCCAAGGTCAGCTTGTAGTGTTGTAATTTTAGGATTTATTGCATAATTGAGTATAAATACAAGGTTACTTCTCTCATTTTTATCCTAACAAGCAATCATGTAGCCTAGCATTTTCAAGAGTTCACAAGAGCATTTGAGCATTCACAAGAGCATTCAAGGCATCTCAAGGGAAGATTATCAAGCATTTTAAAGCATTCTTCAAGTGTTAATCATCATGTCAAAGAGTGTTTGCATTATATTGTTTTACAACTAATGAATGTGGTGTAGGAGTTTGTGATTCAAGCAAGCATTGCATTCAAGTTCTATCAACATCAAGCTAGATTCCAAGTCTACATCCATTGGAGCCATTACTTATATGTTTGCAACACCTTATTGCTAAGGTTTGGTGAGTTTCAAATTTTCCTTTTGTTCATTCATCATTCTCCATTCATATTTGCTTTCATTTCAAGGTTTAATTACCAACAAGGGCTTTGACCAAGGAAAACATTTATCTATTAACCCCACAACATTTTTCCATCTTCTTATGTCTAATTTAGAGAGCTAGATTGCATATTTTCTAAGAAGAAAAATTATAGAAAATTTGTCAAGTTGTAAAAGTTGCTAAAGTTGTCTTTAAGCCTTGGAGAAGCTTGGAGAAGTTCTACATGTGGCAATTTGCAAATTCAGACATGAAAATTAGTCAAAAAGAGTAGAGCAGACTGAGAGGCACAAATTTTAGTTTTGAACTCTCGAAAAAGTAGAAGTGGAATGATTTTCCACTATTGGTGAATGAGTCCCACTCTACAACCCTGACATAGATTTTTCCAGATCGGGATACCCTTTTGGCCGAAACCTATTCTGACGCATTTTCCCTGAAAGGAGTGATTCACCCAGCTTGGTGTATGAGTCCTAGTTAGCATTAGCAGTAGATTTTTCAAGATTCCAAACCTCCATTCTACCTTCTTTAGTTTCCCAGGTGCACGCTTCTAGTTTCATAGCTTTTTGTTTCATTTTACTTGCATTTTATTCATCTTTCTAGGTCAGTTTGTATGTCACACTGTGTTTTCCAATTCATTATCTTTTCCAAGTTTACACTTGGTGGTGAACCCCATTTCTTGTCTCAAATCATATCCTAGGATACCTTATTGTCAAATTATTTCCATATTTTATTGGGTGACGATATCTAAGGTGTCCTTGAGTGTGAAGAGTGTGAAATTCGATCCCTCTCCTTGTACCCGATTTAGTCAAGGAAGTGGAGCATCCATTTCCCTTATCCACATTTTGGTGAACCAGACTTTATAACATTAGAATTCTGATTTGGAGTGCATTTACATCCTAGAGTTAGCTTTTATTAGCATTGCATTGCATTTTGCATTAGTTAATTTGCATTCTAGTGTTTCAAAATTTGTATTAGTGAAAAGCTCATTTAGCTTGCATTATTGTATTTAAATCCATTGAAAATTCATCATTTTTTGTATTTTCATCTCAAACTTGCATCAAAAACATAAAAAGCATAAAATCCAATTCTAAAATTCTAAAAACTTTCAAAAAAATCAGTACTTGGACTGATTTTCCACCATGGGCGAATTTTTCCCTTGCATATTTTGAACTACATTTTCTAGCATTTAAACTTTATTTTCTGAGTTTCAGTTTTCTCTTTCTACATTTCTCTTTTACTTTCCAAAATTTTAGTTATAAGCATTTCATTTCTCCTAGTTTACATTGCATTTGCACTCATCCTGCATTTCCTAACCTTTGGATGAGTGTTTGGTTTCCTATTCCTAATACCATAGTGCGAAGAAGTTTGAGACTCATGGCATCCCATGATAGCACAATCATTGTGGATCTTGGGTTATCTATAGCTTTCACTCCTAGTATTGACACTAGTACACTAGGCATGTATAACACCCTTAGCAACTCTTTGCCTTCAAATAGCATGCAAGTTGAACCAAGGAATGATAATATTCCACAAGAAAACATAATTCAAATTCCTGAGGATTTAGTTAACTTATAACATCAAATAATCCTTGTAAATATTTCAACTACTGGCTTCAATAGAAAACATTCATCTCATGCTTGAAAGGAACAATGGTATTGACCTTATGAAAAACATAGCTAAGATATTTGGAAGACATCTTCCTTCAACCACTAGTCTAGTCCTATGCCAAAAAAAAATGTCACAAGCCAAGGAGGGACTCAAATTCCTCCTCCTACAACAATAGCCTCAATACCTACCTATACCACTCCTCAAATCACAACAATGCAACAAGTCAGCAATGTGGTTCCTTCCTTGGGTATTCCTGCTAGCATCCCTAGTTCGTATGTGGCATAATGAGTTATATCTCCTACATTACCACCTATAAGCATCCCATTCACTTGTCCTACAACTAAATACACTCCATCACCAATTTCACTCCCATCTCATAACACAAGTAATGATCCTCTCATATCATAACTTTTCCAAACTGTTTCATCCATGCAAAAGAGAATTTTCACCATAAACCAAAATCAAAATGGCCCACCCACATATTCTGTCAAAAGTAGTCCATTGTTCTTAGAGATATTGTGAACACCAATTCCACAAGGTGTAGAGGTGCCAAGATTTGAGAAATGTGGAGGGAAGGGAGATCCTTCTAACCATGTTAATTCCTATACTACCTTATGTAGTGACTTTGTCAAGTGATGATAAACTATTGGCAAAACGTTTTCCTGGGTCCTTAAAAGACACTGCCTTGGAATGGTTTTCCTCCTTATTGAAAAATTCAATTTTCTCATTCAATGAGCTCGTTGAGGAATTTTTAAACCATTTCCAAGTGCACATGAATCCCAAGATGACCTTGGCCAATTTTATGAGATGCAAGCTAAAAGAGGAAGAAAAGATAAATGATTTTATCTCACGTTATTAATCGCTTTATTCCCAAATTGATGTCAAGGTCCCTGATTCACACCTTCAAAAGATATTCATAGAAAACTTGCAAACTAAGATTCAAGACAATCTCACTATGATGAAATTCCCATCCTTCATGCACTTGCATACTACCCTTTGTGATTATAAAAATTCAATTAGTAGTCGAGATAAAAAGTCCACTCCTAGCCGAATCGAGAGATCTGAACCCGCAAACCAAAAGAATTCCCAACCTTTTAGAAGAAAAAATAAAGGGTTTATTCAATTCAACCCTCCTCAATGAAAATATCACAATTTCAATAACCAAATAGTAGCTATCAAATCCACGGTACCCTTTAGTTATGGCGAACCAAAAAGATAATTCACTCCCTTACTCGATACCCTTCATAACATAATGTCCCCACTTTTAGAACAACAAATGATTACCTTTCCTCTTGTCAAAACACCTGACCCTAATAATCCTTTACCCACAAGATTTTAATTAAATGCTTATTACTAATATCACAGAAAAAATGGACATCACATGGAACATTGCAAGCGTTTTAAACATTTTGTGCAAGACCTTGTTGATTTTGGTTGTCTATCCATTGGAGGTGCTAGCAATCAAGGCAATAATTTCATTGACCCTCTAAAACAAAATTGGAGAATTTTCACCAATATAATGCCCAAACATAATATTTCATTTGTCAAATTTTGTGAAACTACAAAGAATGATGTGATGAATGTTGATACAGATGATGAAAACAATGATTTTGTTATAAATAATGCTATCAATTTCAATCCTATAGATGAAATGGAAAGGACAATAGATTTCATCACTCGTAAGGGCCAAACAAAGAGTCCTCTTGACATTGCTTTCTTCTCTAAGGATATAAGTAAACATGCACCCGATGGTCCTCTCTACATAACTGGTCATATCTATGAGAAGCTTCCAACTAATGGGATACTAGTAGATCCCAGGCTTGTGGATAGAATGTGATCATCGAGGAATTCTTACTCTTTCATGAACTTTATCAAGATGAATATGACAAACCGGAAGCATGGATCAAGAGACACAATGGTTTTGCTTGCCCTACAATAGGATTGATCACCTTACCATTACAAATAGGACCAAAAACATTAGATGTCACATTCTCCATCATCCCACAATCAAACCAATTTCATGTGAGGCTAGGCCATCCTTCCCTTTGCTCCATGAAAGTTGTCCCTTTCGTTGTGCATAAATGCTTAAAATTTCCCTTTGACAATGAAATATTCACTGTTCACCATAGCAGCTTTAATCCCTTTTCAACCAAAGGAAACTTTTCCTTAGATTCCTTTTGGCCCAAGCCCATGGAATCTATCAAGCAACAAGAATATTTTTTTTTTATATCCTCCCAAATATTCAAAGCCAAGAAAATAGCCGAACTATATCTCTGAAACATGTCCCCCTCCAATTTCAAATCTCCCATCCTTAACGAAACCATGCTCTAACCTAAACAATAACTAAATAACCAAGACTAACCTAACATAGAAACTTCACCTACATTCTACAAATGACTAAGAGATAGTGAAACAAACTGTTACACCTCCTAGAATAAAAAAAGTCTACAAAGTCAAAGAGGTAGTGGTTGAACAACCTCTTGCAGTTCCTTCCATTCCTCCACTTAGGGACGAAAAGAATCCTGCGGTTGATCAACCCACTCCTACACAAATATGACTTGAAATCAAAACCAAATGAAACAAAGGTGCTAGAGAGTGTAGGCGTAGACATCGTGCTCTTTCTCGCAAGTTACATGAGGAGCCAAATAAAGAAAATAAAAAAACAAAATTCATTGAAGCAATACATGACCAGCCTCACTCTTCACCAAAACAAGATCTTCCAATACAACCTCCACAACAAGATTTGAACTCTTCTAGGGATATTATCATAAAACCTCCTATTGGGATCAACTTGGATGATGATGATGATGAGGTTGCTAAAATTGACGAAGAGGTGCATAATGAATTGAATATACTATTTTCCTCTTCCATGAGCTTAAATGAAAAATCTTCGATAAAGAGTGTTGAACCTAGTACTTCTCCTAGTTGGGCACTTGCTCTTGTACCTTTGGCTAGTTTCCCACCTTCGATATAGAATGAACATGATTGGCAGGTGGATGACTTGCTCATTTGTTGACTCGTATTTGTCTTACTATATTTTTGTGTTAGTTCTTATTGCTTTTCTTTTGTGTGATTGCATGTGCATGATGTGATCCCCTTGTAGACATGGAAAATTTACCGATTAACATTGCACATCTGATCCCAATTACTAACACCATTTCATCCTAAATCATCCCTCGGTCTAATCATTTAATTGAATACCCTTATTTGATTAAATTCATGAATTTTACTTCCCTTAATTAAATAAATAATTTATCTGATTAAGTCATTATCTCTTGTTAATTAAATCAATCAATCTGATCTACTTATCTCTATTTAATTAAATAGTTCATTTAATTTCATTAAATCTCTAAAAGTCATCCTATTAAATTAAATAAATTAAAACCTTATTTGATTTAATTTAACACTATTCCCTTTAATTAAACAAATAAAAAATCTTTATTTAATTAATCTCGAAATCATATTCCTCTCATCTTTTGATCTAAATCAACCCATAAATCTAAATCAATTAGTCACATCATCTAATCCCTCATTAAATTAATTAACAATTGATTAATTTAATTATAATCCATGTCCCATCCTCTAGATTTTGCCACTTGCACATAAAAATAGATTTAATTCATTTATTAAATCCCTATTTTCTCTCAACATGGCATAATAGGGGAATATTCCTTCAAATTTGAATTCCTTCCAAGTGGACTTTGTCCTTCCAACAAGACATTTATTTCATCTTACAAGTCCTTTTGCATTGAGCCAAGTGGCCATTACTCCATTTGACTCTTCATGCTCCTTGTCATTTCAACAATTTCAAATTTCAAATATATGCATTTATGGGAATATTCAACAAAATGTGCTCATCCTTCATCCATTCATCTCTTGACAAGTGGCATCTTGCCATTGGTTGAAATTTAGTCCCACATTGCTTCATTTTGGGCATTTCTAGAACTTGTTAGTCTATAAATAAGAGGCTTCTCTCCTCATTTTATCATCCACAATTTGAGAAAACTTAGTCTACTCATTTGCATCTTCAACCAACAGTATCTTTATCAATTTCATCAAAATCCTAGCTAGCTTATTGCAGGTTTTCTCCATGGAGTTAATTTGAAACAATCACCAAGTGGATCACATCTTCATCAAATTATCAAAGGTTGCATAGGAGTTGGGAAAGGGCCAATTTTCACATCAAATTGGCACCAATTCCCCCATGGGATCAAGAGTATGCATGTTTTTAATAGGATTTAATCTATCTATTTGCTTCTTCGTTATGATCTTGCTTCTATTCCTATTTTAAGCATTGTTAATAGATTTTATGGGGAACCTTCATCTTAACTTGCATTATGATCTTCTAATGTGTTTTTTTGTTGTGTTTTGGAGGTACTAAGATCTTGGTTCTACATTTTGGTGCTAGAAGGAGGGCAGGTGTTTCTATCTGTTCCTAGCAAACAGGTGGAAGGAGCTTATGTTTCTGACATAATTGCTATAGGAAGTTTGTTTTTGTATATTCCTCATAAATGGGTGGAAGGAGCTTATGTTTCTAATGTGATTGCTATAGGAAGTTTTTTTTGTCTGTTTCCTGGAAAACAGGTGGAAGGAGCTTATGTTTCTGATGCACTTGCGACATAAAGTTTGAAATA